>WEIV01006061.1:0-100600 GCA_013390005.1 Calyptomena viridis | reverse complement strand
ACTCTCCATCAGCCCCAGCAGTCGGAGCTTTGTTGTTGGGGAAGGATATTCTCCCATTTTGGAGGTGTCAGTGCTCATTTCTCCCTGGGGGTTTGATGCACAAGTGGCTCAGGAATTGATTTGAGTGACAAATGCTGCCCAACCCAGAGGAAGCCACAGATGTCACCAGCTGTGGGACTGGGAGCTCCTTGCAATGCTGCAGGAGAAGAATTCCATAATAAAACAAAATCAATAAAATTCCTTTCACAGGAACTTGCAGTGAGCACTCCCAGGATTTTAACAGGAAGTATTTGATCCTTTAAAATTTTTTTTTCTACTGTTACTAAGTTTAACTTTTGGGACTTCAATTGTTTTCATTGCGGTATCAAATATAAATAAATGAGATCCCTTTTCATAGAAATATCTGCATTTTTTATTAATACATATGACATTATTGTTATTGTCATCGTTATCATTATGCCCTTAGATATTATTAGATATGGCTGGATGGAGCTCTGCCTATGGCAGAGGGTTGGAATGAGGTGAATGAACTTTAAGGACCTTCCCAACCCAAACCATCTCATCATTCTATGATTAATCATTTCCAGTTAATATATCAAACCACATCCAAATAAAAACTGAAAAAAAGCTACTTTCAAATTTCCGAAGCAAAGGCTTTAAGTGAGAATTTGTGGATGGCATGAGGGGTAACACATTGACAGGCAGAGGCTGCAATGTTGCAAATTTTATTATCTTAAAGCTTATTTCAAATTTGGGAACAGAGTTGTAGTTCATGGGTACAGGGCAGAGGGGAGCTGGGCATAAAACAGCATTAATATAAATTATATTTATTAGAGAAATCAAAAGCAGATTATGGTTAAGGTGTTTCTAAGCCTTGAGCTTCAGAGAAATAAGAAATACATACATATATATATAATATATGCCCATATATGTGTACATGGAGATTCCAGAAGGAAAACACAATGTCCACTGAAAGGTCAGGGAAGAACTCTGGATCTGTATTGATAGAATGCAAAAGGAACTTTGCCATCTGAAAGGAAGCTGTGCTGCTCAATTCCCATGGTCATTCCCCCCGAATTCCTGGATAATCCACTCACAAATCAAATTCCAAGGACTGACACCAGGACGGTGCTGGAGGAAATGGTGTTTATGGCACTTGGTCCTGGTCAGTGGAAATCCCAGGGCTCTGCCAGCAAACCCAGACAAAGACTGACCACACAAACCCTTTGGAATAATGGGATAAGTGGAAAGGATTTATCCAAACAGGAAACACTCATTTTCTCCATGTGTGGCTGCTCCTCTCATCCATCCTTCCCCTTCCAAAGGACATTTCCCAGCAGCTCTGGAGCCTCCAGCTCTGCTCTCCATGTCAGTCCTGGGCAGATATTGTTGTCTCTTTTCCCACTGCTTTCCTCTCTAATGCACCCTCTGGCAAAAGTGGGCTGTGCTGGAGCAGGAAAACCAGGATTCAGCTTGTTTTGGGGGGGAATACATCCTAAAATCAGAGCTAGACCTCAATACTTCAACACTTGCAATATTGTGTGTCTGGAGCTGGCAACACATTTCTGTGGTTGTGAACAGACATTTTATGAACAGATACATTCTAAGTGTATATATATATATTTATATGGTAATGTATGTGAGCATATTTCCTCTTCTCCCTACTAAAAGCAGCAAAACCAACATCAGTATTATCTGTTTCTAGTTCTCATGGCAGAAGAGGAAATGTCAAAGTTTGGAAGTGTGACAGAAATACATGAAAACAAACCCAGAAGGTGGAGGAGAAAATCCCAGGGTTTTTTATTTGACTCAGGATTAATATTTAAATTTAATTATTTCAATCCAACAGTCTGCCAAACAAATTTTGAAAGGAATCTCCTGAGTGAGGGGGTTCATCTTGATTTTGGAACATTTTTAGAGTCAAACACTTGATTTAAGTTTGAAGCTTATCATGGAATGGTTTGGGTTGGGAAGGACCTTAAGGATCATCCAGTTCCATCCTCTTCCATGGACAGGGACACCTTCCACTATCCCAGGTTGCTCCAAGCCTTGTCCAACCTGGCCTTGGACACTTCCAGGGATGGGAAATTTGTCCCAAGTTTCCTGCCTCCTGAAATCTGAGTTCTAAACATCAAATTTTCAAGATTCCACATCTCTGGACTGCAGGGAATAGCAAATAAAGAGGGATTGAGAGACACCAGAGACAGAAGGGATGGTTCTCCTTCTCTGTCCTTCCCTTCCAGAAAGAGAAAAATATTAGAATATATCAGCAGCATTAAAAAAAAAAAAAAGCAACTCTGCATTTTGCCTTTTTGCAGAAAAGTAATTAAAATCCTGACTGCTGACTCCCTCCCCTGGGAGCAAATTTTTACTGGAAACGAAAAGGAAAGGTGGTTGAACTGTGGAAACATTTACCAGCTGCAGGTATAATACTGTGTCTGTTGTCAGAGTGAACATTTCATTGGTTTATTTCTGGAGGATTATTTAGAGGGTTGTGGTCTTACATCCAGAAAGAAAAAAACCCCTACAGCCTCTGAGGTGTGCCTTCTTTCTGCAGAATAGTGATTTGTTGTGTGTTTGTCGGAGTTAAATATAGCAGCCAGTCATTCTGCACAGCCTGATATTTTATCCTGCTCACTTCTGCAAAAGAAAAAAAAAAAAGGAAAAAAAAAATTAAATTCTTGTTTGGAGAGATGCAAAAGTCAGCAGAAAAGCCCCAGCTCCAAGGTTTGTTTCCAGGCTGTTTCAGTTGCTCAGTGTTGGAAAATTCAATATTCAGTTGATGGGATGGGACAGTTTTAGCCCCTTTTTGATGCCCTGTGTTGTGTGTTCCCTCTCCAGGGGTGATTCCTGCTCCCCTGAGGTGCCCAGCCCAGCCTGGGTTCCCTCACCTGAACGTGGGAGAATTTGGCCCAGGGCAAAGAGGCTCCAGGCAGTACCTGTCAGACAGAGGCTGCAATGCTGCAAATTTTATTATGTAAAGCTTATTTCAAATTTGGGAACAGAGTTGTAGTTTATGGGTACAGGGCAGAGGGGAGCTGGGCATAAAACAGCATTAATATAAATTATATTTATTAGAGAAATCAAAAGCAGGTTATGGTTAAGGTGTTTCTAAGCCTTGAGCTTCAGAGAAATAAGAAATACATACATATATATATAATATATGTCCATACATGTTATATATATGTGTACATGGAGATTCCAGAAGGAAAACACAATGTCCACTGAAATGTCAGGGAAGAACTCTGGATCTGTACTGATACAGTACAAAAGGAACTTTGCCATCTGAAAGGAAGCTGTGCTGCTCAATTCCCATTTCATATTCCATATTCCAGCTGCCATGGGAAGGAATGCTGGGAGAATTGGGATTTTTCAGCCTGGAGAAGAGAAAATGCTTGGAGGTGACCCAGTTGGGAGACCACAGGGNCACTGAAATGTCAGGGAAGAACTCTGGATCTGTACTGATACAGTACAAAAGGAACTTTGCCATCTGAAAGGAAGCTGTGCTGCTCAATTCCCATTTCATATTCCATATTCCAGCTGCCATGGGAAGGAATGCTGGGAGAATTGGGATTTTTCAGCCTGGAGAAGAGAAAATGCTTGGAAGTGACCCAGTTGGGAGACCACAGGGAACATGGAGAGAGACAATTTGCAAGGGCCTGGGATGACAGGACAAGCAGGAATGGCTTCCCACAGCCAGAGGGGGGGTTAGGTGGGATATTGGGAAGGAATTCCTGGCTGGAAGGTGGGGAGGCCCTGGCACAGGGTGCCCAGAGAAGCTGTGGCTGCTCCATCCCTGGAAGTGTCCAACGCCAGGCTGGAGCAACCTGGGATAGTGGGAGGAGTCCCTGCCCATGGCAGGGGTGGGATGGGATGAACTTTAAGTTCCCTTAAGGAAAAAGATTTGTTGTGGGAGGAGAAAAATGCAGGTGACCCAAGTGATGGTGGCTTTTCCTGTGGGAAGGTCCCGTGTGACTCCACTGCTGCTCTTGGCATCCTGATTTCCTGGGAGAAACCATGGAAGTGTTGTACTACATTGGCACTTGAAGAAGTTTTGAGGATGAAACAACTTAAAAAAATCAAAATTTGGCGTATTTTCCTCAAATATCCTTTTTATTCCTGAACATAAACTCATTTTCTGCAGCTACAAGAGGCCTCTGCTCCTGCAGGAGCCTCCACTTGTGGTGACAAACTTCTCTGGAAACCCCACCTTAACTCCAGTATCTCTGAATGACACCCAGTGAGAGATTTATTTTTCCTCACCAAGATTTAGTTGGCTCCCATCCAGGGCTTTTCCCAGTACTCCCTGAATTTTCCTGGAGTTGCCCACTTTTCCTGAGTGCCTCCATTCACAGCTCTGGCTCCAGCAGCCCCCAGCCCAGAACATCCCTGCACAAAGTGGTTGTCATTCCTTCCACATCATTGTCCTTAAGGAATTAGGTTTGGGATCATTTCATACCCTCACTGTCCTGGTTTCTTTGCAGGTATAATTCCTGCTATCAGGAATTACACATTTATCTATAATATAAATACCTTTACATTCTCCTTGCAGGAGGAAAAGATGGGATAAAGACCCAGAAAAGCTGATTTTGGGCAGGGGACTGTTTGCTTTAAGCTCAGCTACATATTTTGGTTGAATAATTACAACCTTCTTCTCTTGCATTAATTTAGTGAACCCTATTATTTTCTCCCACTGAAGCCCAAAAAAGTATTTACACAGCTCACTTCCTCAGGCTAAACACTGATGGATACTCCAATAATGGGAATCAGTGCAAAAATCATGGATTTTTCTTTTTCCAAGTGATCTTTGAATCAAGAATATCTTGAGAAGAGAGTGAGGCATTGGAGGCTGGAAGGAGAGAGGGAAGGAAGATGCTGCAGATGTGATTTTCTTACAGCTGAGGAAAGAATTGGGTTCTATTTGCTAAATTTCTCTGGAAAAAGGATGAGAAGTGTTTCAAGGCTTTGCAAATTTTCCTTTTGGTGCCAGAAAGGTGCCAATGGAAAAGGAAGGAGGGAGAATTACCTGAACATACTCTGGGGGTTTCTAATGAGGGAATTATTTTTCTTGTTTTATGCTTTCAGCACCAGTTTTCCCTCCTTTATTCATATAAAGAAGGGCCAGATTATGGCCCTGGCTTTTGTTGCTGATATAATATTATATTGTTATAACATGGCCTGTCATGCCCTACATTTGCACATTTATCTCTGTATCTGCACACACATAAATATATAAATATATATTTTTTTTTCCCAGCTCTTAAAAATGTTCTGCATCTGGTGCAAGAAGCCACATTTACCACCAGCTGGAGAGAAAACATATTAATATGACATCAAATATTTGGCTTGTTGGATGCAAGATGTAATTACATTCACTTGAATGCACTTACACCCGGGAAAAAACCCATATTTTGGGGGAAAAAATAATTTTCAAAGGTGTTTTCATGTCTATCCTGGGAGGGAGAAAAAGTGGGGGTGACTTTGCTCTAAATAGAACCATCTGCTTCTTTTTACAAAATGGATCTGAAATTTCTGGTGCCACAGCTCAAATCCTGTAATTATAAAGCAGCCTTTGCAAAGAACTTTTTCACCTCATTAGCACATGGTGGGTTCGTGGAGCAACTTTTTCACTAAGGATTTAAAAACCTTTTTTTAGAGGAAAACATCCCAAAATAGAGGACTAAAGATTTTGGCTGCTCTGATCCCTGACAGACCCCACCTCTGGAGTTGTGTTTGTTCCCAAACCGTTGTCACCACGTCCCAGACGGGGGAGATGAACCTGGCTGAGGACAGGGCTGGTTTTTCCTGGGATACAGGGACAAGTGGGATTGGAGCTGCTAGAACCCCCTTGAAATGAGAGCTGCCCACAGCCAAAAAGTGTTTGGATAAGGCTGGGCCTGAATAAAACTGGTCAAAAATAGTATTTTTTTCTTTTTTTCTGGGAGCCCAATCTAAAGAGCTGCCCATGTTTTAGTCTGAGCAGGCTGGGAGGTTGTGCAGTGCTGGATGATTTTCCTGCTTTCCAAAAACTAAGCTCAGGTTTAATGACCTTCCTGGAGTGGAGCCTGAGACAGGTGAGATGGGATACAGCAGAAAAAGCAGATATTTCCCTTTTTGGATTGATTATTCACTCTTTCCCCTGGACCTCAGCACTTCTGGCTGAAATAATCTCTGATATCAAGCAGGAGCAGGAAAGGGGTTTATTTTCAAACATTTTTTTTGGCCAAATGTTGCCACCTTAAAAGCTACAACTTCATCCCTTGTGTAACATCAAAGCAAAGGAGATTTAAATCAGGTCTCAATTTGTCCCTGAGGATTCAGATAAGTTTCAAACAAATCTTGGGCATGGAGTAACTCAATCTTTTGTGAAAAACCTATTACATCTCTTTTAACTGTTGGGGGTTTTTTTTGGTTTGTTTTTTTTTTATTTTTTTTTTTTTTGTTTTGTTTATTTGGTTTTTGGGGGGTTTTTTTGTTTGTTTTGTTTTTTGGTGTGTGGTGTTTTTTGGTTTGGTTTGGTTTGGTTTGTTGGGGTTTTTTCCTGGCCTAAATAAATGAGAGGACTTCAGGAATTACCCTGTTATTGTTTGCATCTTTGATACACCATGGTGGAAGCTCCAAGGTTCCAAAAGAAAAGGAAATAATACCTGGAATTTCTCAATGATTCTTAATTTTGGTTTGTTTCCCAGTCAAACCCACTCCAAACCAGTCCTGGACTCGGGTGAAACTCTCTGTACACATAGAATTGAAGTGTTTTCCAAGGCAATATAATATACAGAAATCCAGCAGGAGGAAATTCAGGAAGATTGTGAGTTGTGGGATGGACTGATGGACAATTAGCAATTTTCCAGAGCTAGAAAATCTTGTCTAATTCCAAGGGGGCCCAAAATACCTCAGTCCTGTCACAGTGGATCTGGAGTTAAAAGGCAGAGCTTCCAAGAATTCCTTTGTAATTCACATCCCCTCCTCTGATCAGGGAAATTTCTGCCACACAAAGCAAAATTCAGCCTTTGAGGAACATCCTGGATTTGGGGTGTTTCTTGGTGGCTGTTTTTTCTCTGCTGTTTAATGGGGTGTTCAAAGCCTTGGAAGAAGGACTGAAATAATGGGAATTAATCTGAGAGTTGGGCATAAACTCCTGGAGTTGGCAGTCAGCTTCTGGAAAGCCCCAGCTACAGGACTGAGGTGTGTGCAAAACCTGTCCCAAAGTGTTTTCCAACATTCTCTATTGAAAATTCACTCAGAATTGGGTGTTCAGAAATAACCTGGATTGTTTTAGGTTCCCTTGCAGCTCAAACAATTCCAAAATATTCCATAAATAACCACCTGCACTTCCACAGCCTCTTTATCTGGGGTTCTTCCAAACACTTGATGCAGATAATTATCTAAATTTACAGTCAGCACTGAGGGTAAGGGATTATTATCCCCATCCAGGGCTGGAGATAGTATCTTTATGGCTGGTTTTATCATTATGACTTCAAGGCCCATCTCTTTTCCAGCATTTCCAGGGAGATGAAGGCTGGGTAAAGCTGGAAGCTGTGACAGCTGGTAGATTTATTTCTTCTCATTTTTGATTTGTAGAAATTATTTGGGGGGTGACTCTGAATTTTGGGAAATGTTCTGTTTTTATGGATTCAAACCAAAGCACTCTGAGGTCTGAGGCAGTTGCTGTGAATTTACCTTATTTTGAAGTTGATACTGAGTTATTTCCATGGAGCTGAAACAAAGCTCATCCACCCTTGCCCCTGCCAGTCTTTCCATTAAAGCTGACAGGGAAAGGTTTGAATTCCTCTTTAAATCAGCATAAAAATCAATTCTAAATCTTCCCAAGCTCCCTGGAAATCAGGTCCAGCCTCAGAGTTGTCCTCTGATCCCAAAGTCCCAGCTCTGCATCCCACAGTGCTGAGGTCCCTCCTGAAATTGGGATGGACCTGAAGTGGCATCATGGAATGGGTGGGTTGGAAGGGATATTAAAGCTTCATTCCACCCCTGCCCTGGGCAGAGACACCTCCCACTATCCCAGGCTGCTCCAACCTGGCCTTGGACATTCCAGGGATGGGGCAGCCACAGCTTCTCTGGGCACCCTGTGCCAGGGCCTCCCCACCCTCCTTCGTCAATGTTTAGCTCTTCCCTCAGGATTTCTCTTGGCTGTTCCATAGAATTCCAAGCCCCACATCCCTGGCTGTGTCCCCAAGGTGCTCCTGAGCTCCCTGGGTCCCTTGGAGGTGCTGCTTTGCTGCCTGACCCCTGTTCCTTCCCTGCTCCAAGGCTCAACAACCACCAGAGCCGGAGACTTTCCCTTCCTCCAAATCCAGCAGCACAAGTGGGATGTGGAGGAGGAACACCTTGATCTTGACCTGTCATTCACCTGCAATTTTGGTGCCAAAACAAGCCACAGCCTTTTTTGGTTTTGTTTTTCTCTCTTTGTTTTTGAAATTTATTTATTTATTTGGCAGCTCCAGCACTGGAGGCCGTTCCCTCCCTTGCCAGGGGTTGCTAAAGTCAGGCCCAACTCGCAATTTCCACTCTTTGTTTTCTTTGCAACCCGTGGCTTTTGATAACGAGCCAAAATCTCCACTAAAGCAACCTGAGCCTAAGCCCTGGCCCTGCTGAGCTGGGCCTGCTGCCTCCCCATGCACAGCCCAGAGCCCCAGCCTCGGGCTCAGCGTCTGCCCAGGTTTTATTTTAAACCAGAACTGTCTGAGACAGCCCTGGAAAATACCAAAATCCCGTGGAGGACTTGGTCCAAAAACCCTGCAAAAATAATTGCAGCTTATTGAAAACACTCCAAAGTGGTTTCCAAAGTGCATCTGCCTGTTTGGAGATGGGACAGTCTGTAATCAAGCAATGATTCAATGAGATTTGACCTCAGCCTAATAGATTTTGTCAACCTTTTGATTTTCTGTGGCTGTTCCCTGCTGTCCCAAATCCCTCTCACTCTCCCATGGCACCGAGGGCAATCCTGGCCCTTCAGCCTGGTTTCAGTGGGGACACATTCCTTGGGATTTGCAGTGCATTTAGGATGTGTTCCAGTGCTTTTCCAGCCGAGGAGGATCCACGGCTGTTGTTTTAGGAGAGGGAATCTCCTCACCTGGATGTTCAGGCCATGGAATTTCACACACTTGTTGACTAAACCCAATGACAGGGCCAATAAGTTGGGTTTAGCCAACACCTTTCATCTGAAATGGGGCTTAAATTAGATCAGAGGCTTCAAAAGAGGGAAAATCCATTGAAAAAGTCAATTCTTCTCCCTGCTGCGAATGGATGCTTTATTTTTATCTCCATTTTGGCTTTAATTAGTTGGTTTTATGCTTTTCTCCAGGAGACTGGAGAACTTCTCTCACTGAATATTTCATCCCCTTTATGAACCAAGTGTGTTCACCTGCAATGGCTTTAATCTACCAAGAAATCTGCTGCTAAATTCAACTTTAATGCCCAGAATCATCCATCCCACACTGACTTTTAAAGCCTATGTGACAGTTATTGTGATATAATCAGTTCTTGAGCTTCTCCTTGGCAAACTACAGAAATTCCATACCCTAAATGTTCTGCTGAGGAGTTTTTCTTTTCCAAACTGAAAATCATCTTCTGCCTTTTTAGTCCCTGCATTTTCCAATGTTTTGTAATGTTTTACATCCCACAGCAGAACATTCAATATTCCAGTTCATGCAGCCTTTGTGGATTTTAGGGATTCCCAGTAACCATTATTGTGCCCTGCCAGAAAGTTCATATTTGGAAAAAACTCTCAACAAGAAGATAAAAAAGCCCTTCCACCAAAAAAAAACCCACCTCAAAACCAAACCCGAAGAAACCCCCAAGAGAACAAAAAGAACCAAACAAACAGAAAAAACAAACACACAATCAAACAAAACTCCCCTGAATTTGGCCAGATGTTAATAATGTTCAACATTTCCAGATTAGAGATTCAGGAAGGTTTCATGATTCTCCTTTAAATAGAACTTTATTATTCAGTAATTTCCATTTTTCAGCTCTTTGCTGAGAGAAACTCCTCCTTTATAGAGGAGAGAAAATCTGGATTCTTACTTTGGGACATTGGGTATATCATTTAGATGTTTAAAGGTCAAGTGTTTGACCTTTAATCCACACAGAGATGACTAAAATTAAGACAGCTCATGTCTGCAAATGCTCTTCTTAGATTTTCTGTCGTGATTCATTCATAGATAAAATTACTTTAAACACTTGCTAGTATTGCTCCCTCCCCCTTCCAGCTCTGTAAGGCTTCACTCATTCATCTTTAAAAACATTTATTCATAGAAGTCAGGCTTTCATTTCACTGTGATTTGGCCTTTTGCACATTTTCTCACTTGGTAATTTTTCCAGTCAAGTCATGACGTGAAGAACATTATCACAGTGAGATCAATCCACCCTCCAAAGCTCCATCTGTCTTCCCAGGCTCTCCTGCACATTTTGCTTCTTCCCAAAGACAAAATGATCCCTTATTTTATTCCCACAGTCCTGTTCTCATGTCCCTCTTGGATAATTCTTGGTTGTATTTCTGACCCCCATTCACTCAGGGCTCTCCCTGCTCCTCCTCTTGGATATGCTGTCCCTGAGTTGTTTGAGTTTCTCAAACCCTTCCAGCAATGCCTCAACTTCTATGGGGCTTTATGTGAAATCTTAGATGGGGACTTTTCATTTCTTCAAACATCTAATAAGTTTTATGTAGATATATTTCTATATCTGCTTAATTTTTAATGTGTCTCCACTTGCCGTGTGTGCAGACCATGAAAAATCTCCATACTGTTCAACTTTACATTGCTGGGGCTGCCAAAATTCTTTGTGTGCTTGTTGCCTTTTACTTATTTACCTTCTCTGACTTCTCCTTCCGTGCTCCCACTGAGTCCAAAATCACTCCATAATAGAAACCTGAATTTTGAGCATCGTCCACATGTGCCAAACCCCTCAACTCTCCTCACTGTGAGTCCAAGGACAGAGAAAATGCTCAGTGGGGCTGAGCATCACCATGAGAGTTCTTTGGATGGTGCCTGGAGATAGAACGTGTCCTGCTCCTGGAGTCCCAGGAATACAGGGCCAAAATTAAAGCAGGACTATTTATTCTCATCACTGGAATAATTAGCAGGTCCCTACTCAGTGTCTTCTGCTGTATTTGTGACCCATTTTTGATGGCATTGCTTTTCATTAGGAGAAAAGTGGGTCACAAAGTTACACGGGCTCATCCCAGTGCCAAGCTTTGCCTGGATAATCTCTATGGAACATTTCCTTGCACAACTCAGTTCCTATTCTGGATCCCAGCAAGGTGGAGAGCAGAGATTTTATGGGCTCAGGGAGTCCAATGGCTTTTGCAATATTGGCATAAAATGCAAATTATTTTCCATAATGAGACACGTCTGAGACAGACACTGACAGACATGAGAGGAGTTGGATTGATGTCCATCAATCCATGGGAATGCCATTCATAAATCTCCCTGCCACTTCCTCGAGGGCTCTTGGCTGTTGTTCCCTGGCCTGATGCTCTGCAGTTTACCACTGCTGGCATTTATGCTCTGTGTGTAATTTGGAGCTGGATAGTCTTGAAACCATTTAACTTGTGGAAGTAAATTGCTTGGAGCACTATGAAAATATCATTGAGACTGTGTGGTTTTTAAACTCCTTTTCACTGCACTGTGTTACTGAATTATTTCCAGCTGCTTCCAGACACTCCTTGTTGCCTTGCAATAGTAAATCTGCATATCCTGCCCATTCAGGTGGTGCTTGTGTATTTGGAGATAATAAAAGTCCTCCCAGAGCTCTGCTAGGAACTATTTTTAGTGGTAATCCTTGATTTAGTTCTCTTTGGGGGAACATTTGATTTCACAGAATCACAGAATTGTTGGGGTTGAAAGGGACCTTTGGAGGTCATTTAGTCCAAACCTTAATCTCTACATCTAGTCCAAGCCCTAATCTCTATATTTAGTCCAACCCCAAATATCTACATTTAGTCCAAGCCCTAATCTCTATATTTAGTCCAACCCCAAATATCTACATTTAGTCCAAGCCCTAATCTCTATATTTAGTCCAACCCCAAATACCCACATCTAGTCCAACCCCAAATACCCACATCTAGTCCAAGCCCACAACATCAACCCCTAGTCCAACCCCCCTGGATATTTACTTTGGTAAATTCGAGGTTTGTCTCAGAAATGCCAAATTTTAGAACACAGGTAAAGCCTTTTTCCACTTTATCTCCAACCAAGTGGAGGCTGCCAGCTGACTTGGATGGTTCTCCCTTGTAACTCAGAGAGTCCTGGTAAAACTTCCCATGGAAGAAGCAGCTGAATTTAAGGCTGATGCGAATTCCAGAGTTCTTGGAGTGGTCGGTACCAGACAGAAGTGGTGATGCTCCATCACTTTAGGAAGCTGTTGCCCCTCAAACATTCATTCAGGCCATTGTGGTTGAATAGTTCTGGCTGCTGACAAAGCTTTGAAGCTGCTGCCACTGGGCCGTGTCGGATACGGGGCCGTGGAAAAGCAGCAAGTTCCCTCTGCTGACAGAGACCTGGGAAGAGCCCCAGAAATCCAACCTGGCCTTGGCTTCTCGGAGCCAAAACCCAGAGAGGATTTAGGTTCTGCTTCAGAGCACTTGCAGCTTAGAACAGCCTTTGTTTCGATGTATTGTGATGATAATTTAAAAAGAAAGACACCGAGGGTGTGAAATAAGCAGGGTTAACTCATTTTACTGGATGTGGTCTCACCCTTTACACCAGTCCAAAACTTCTGCATGTGAATTTATTTCCAGAAAATTCATGTTGCTAAAAGTCTAATGAGAATTCACCAGGTCTCCTTTACTGTTGCTGTACTACTTCCAAAAATAGATTGTTTTTAACTTTTATGAGAGACTTGTTCGAGCAGAATAAAAGTGAAATGCCAATGATAATAGGAAAAGGGCTGTTAATTGATTTTAAATACTGGTGGTCTCAAATGGTGCCAAAATTAATGACAATGATAATATATTTGTGCAGCTCTTTTCATCCCAGAGCTCCTTACAAAATGACTTAGAAATTATTTAAAGAGAAGAGCAGCCAAATGTTGGACAGTTGTTTTACAACACTTCAGGATGGTTTTCCAATTGAAACTGCAGGAGGAATATTGGGAGAAGGCAGCACTGAAGCTGGAATTTGTCCAGGTTCCTCGGATTTACACACTTTTACAATACTTTCTGGGAGATATTTAAACAGATATTGAATGCTCAAGATAACCATCTGCAGTTCTTACTGCTCCTGCTCTGGAGCCAATTGAGTGTCAAAAATAGAGAGCCCAGGATGCCACTTTTAGCAACCAAAGCTTGCAGGGTATTAATAGATGGGGAAAGTCTCAGCCCTCCCCAAACCACTAAGAACATGTTTTCAATTGCAGGAGTTTTCAAGTGGTTTGAGCTCTGATGACTTGTTTGTACAATGGGAACTTTTCAAACAGGCCTCCAAGACAGGCTGAACCTCTTGGTCATCCCCTCCATCTGGGTGAAAAATAAAAGATGCCAGTGTAGTTATTTGCTCCAGGATTTCTCAATATTTCCTTTTGGAACCATTATCCAGGGAATACCAACTCCTGCACACGTGGTGTGTGTGAGGGGAGGGTGCAGGACATGCACAGGGGACTCAGCTCCCACATTCCTGCTCTTGCTGCTCTGGATTTGTGAACTCATTGCAAAAAACACCTGAAAACTAAATAAATCCCACCAGTTACACTGGAAAGTTGGAATTTCATTTCAGAAATTTCAGCCATGTATTTATTGTTCCGGGATTTATCTTATCACCCTGAAAAGATCTGCTTTTTTTTTTTTTCTGATACACAGAATGTCAGTTTGTTTTGAATAAACAGGTGAAAACTCTGCATCTCCTTTCTCCTGGTGATGGAGCTGGTACCCAGCAGTGTGGGGGCACTTGGCCCCAGGATGCTCCATGTGGGTTTGACCAGGGAGTTGGTGGGATTTTCACCTCCAAGGGTTAATCCCTCATTTCATTCCTGCTCCTGCAGTGCAGCCAATGGTCCTAAATCCCAGTTACTGGTCCTAAATCCCGGTTACTGGTCCTAAATCCCAGTTACATCAGCACTGGGTGGCTCAGACCTGCACATTCCCTAAATATAATGTTTTTCCCTTGTTGCATGGGAAAATCTCCCAGCAATTCCCACTTCCCAACCCAACCCTGACCCCCACGTGGTACCGGGGTGGGTGATACCCCCAAACCAGCCTTTCACTGAGGGACAAACCCACAATTGCCTTGGCTTTTCTGAACAGAAAATTTATGGATTTCCACCACACAACCCCCTCCAGCTCTGCCCAGGGATTACAAAAAAAGTGACAGTGAGTGAGAGGCAGCCACAGGATCTTCCAAAGAGTCTAATCCTCCTCCTGCAGTGTGGGCAGTGAGGTGGCACTTGGGTTTATTTTTACAGCCCTTATCTCCCTGAACAACCCTGGCAGTGACCTCAGCCTCCCCCAGGGCGGCTGGGACATCACCAAGGGCCACTCTGCTTCCTGAGGCTTTTAACCCCTGTCAGAGCCAGTTATAAATTCAGAGATTTGGGGATTTTTTCTGAGAAACCTCGATTTTGCCTTTGTGGGAGAACAGTTTTACCTGATGTGTTAGTGCCCACTGGGCAAAGCAGGAGGAACCAAAGAAATCTGTCTGTCCTGGCACCCTTAAAAATGTTAAATTCTATGTAACTGAGGGGGTGTGGAGGATTTAATACTCTGGATATATTTGAACTTTTCTTTTCTTTGCCTGCAGGTTGGGAAGGGTGAAATGTGTAAAATCACCTTGGTACTGGGAGTGCCCAGAGCATCACCAGTATATAATAATATTAATAAATATTAATAAATTAGTAAAAATACATAAATCGGTAAATATTAATGTTAAAATTAATGTTAATATTAATATATCAGAGCCAGCAACTTACCACTGTTTGAGAATGAGGGATCAAGACTTGGAAATCTCCCAGTTTCTGAAAATGCCACTGTCAGCCTTGATAACTTGGCAGTGACTGCCAAGGTACCTCTGGTAGCAGAGCAATCATTCCTAATAGGAATTACATCTTTACATTCCCAGGTGGACTCTGAAGAGCTGCTTTGATAGTGTTTTGCATAATTCAAATTACAGTCTTGTGAAGCTCATCTTGTACAATGAACTCCTTGGCAAGAACACCTGAAAACTAAATAAATCCCACCAGTCAAACTGGAGGGTTGGAACTTCATTTCAGAAACTCCAGCACTGTATTGGTCTGGCAATCTTTATCTTTTTATCTTCCTGAAAATACAAAGAATGGATTTTTTTTTCTTTTACACAGCATGTCAATTTATTTTGAACACAAATAATCAAATTCTGCAGCCTACAGAGAGTTTCACAGGAGGGTTCAGTATTTTAGATGGTTGGGCTGGTAGAGAAAAGGTGTTTTGCTTTTGTGCTCTTGTAATAATACATTATCCATATTATCCCAGTGTAGCTACAAATCCAAGGAAAGAGTTGTTTATTCCTGAATGATTCAAACAGTAATTCAAAGTGGTGAAGCTGTTGGTCAGTGCTCAGCAACTACAGAACACACTTAGAAGACAAAATCCCCCAAGAAAAAGGGGCAAAGTATGTTCTTATAAAGCTTCTTCTCTTCAGATGAAAAACATGGACATTTCCATGGAATCTGAGAATCACAGAATGGTTTGGGTTGGAAGGACCTTAAAGATAATCTAGTTCCAAGCCTATATTTTGTCCTAGTTTTGTTTCAAATAAATTGGTTTTGTCCAGTTCGACGGGGGGATAAAATAAACCACAAGCTGTGTGGGGCACAGAAATCCAAAGGTGAATTGGGATTTGGCTCCCATTTCCAGCTCTGGTGACTCTTCCTTGGGACAGCAGGAGAACATGTGCCCAGGAACACTCCAGAGGTGAGAGGATCAGCTCCTCAGTTCTCCCCAGCACATTGGCTGGTAAATGGTAAATGCAGAACTCCCACATTCCATCAGATTTGGGTGTAAACCCAACTGCAGAGCAGCCTGGTCAGGAATGTGGTGTTTGGATTGAAGCTCTGAGCACCAGTGGATGGTGTTTGTTATCCTGGAGTGTGCAAAGGTAACACAAGCTCCTTTCAAAGAGCCCTGGGCACAGGAATATCAAGTGTTAGTGCCACTTGCTCCACCTGAGAGTCATTATTTCACTATTATAGTGGCATTATTAGTGGCATTTATAGTGGCAATAGAGTCATTATTATAGTAGCAGTGGAAAACCATTGAGGGCTCTCCTGGGAAATGGGACAAAATGCTATGACAGGGATAATATTAATCCTTGCCACTGTTTGATGTGAAATCTCCACTCGTGGCTGAGCTTTACCAGGAAATCATTCCAAGATTTTAGGAAAGGACACTTTGGCACCCGTGATTTTCATGATGCAGGAAAGGAAAATGTTAATGCTGTTGCTCAGTCTGTTCTCCTGCATCCCAGGGCAGGAGCAAAAGGGAAAGGCAGGTCCTGCTGAATTCAGGATTTACCAACATTGGTGGCAAGGAAAAGGCGGGGAATGGAAAAGGCTCCTTTGCAAGGACACAGCTCTAGAGCCAGGGAGGGACGGGGGAAATTCATCCTGGAATATCAATGCAAAGAGATCTCATTTAAATCTTGAAACTTCTGCTTTTTCTCTAGAATTAAATACAAGAAGAGGGATTTAAATGCACTGGGGGATTAGAGTACTCATTACATGTTTAAAGAAAGAAATGAGACTGGTTTCATTTCAATTTAAAGTGGGCTTTGACCCATAGAGCTGAATGAGAAGCTTTGGATACTTCTGAAATAAATTTGGTCAGTGAATCTGGATTATTCCTCCATTTGGGTGCTAAACATTCCAGAGCAAAATTCAGACCACAGGAAACCCCAATATTTAAAAGTCCCAATTTTCTTCCATATGTTGGACCTAAAGGACTGAACTGTGAAATTGAGAGTCCTTGGTGGGAAGGATTAATGTGAGCACACAACTCAAGACTGAAGCAGATTCTCTCTGTTTCAACTGAGATTTCTCATGAATTGTAGACAAAGATCTCTGCTCAAGTGGCAATTCTTTTGTGCACAACTTTTATTTAAACAGCTCCAGCGGGAAAACAAAACAACCACTCCCAGCACACCAAAATTAAGTGTTTAATGAACCTTTTCTGTGGGTAAATGATGTGAAGAACAGCCCAGGTATTGCTCCAGCAGCACAGACAGCCCTGCACTGATCCCAGCCCAGCCAAGGAGCTGAAATATCGACTAGAAAACAGAACTTGGAGGTAGAAATGAGGCTTGTTTAGGAGTGTGTTGGTATGTTGGAAAGAGTCTGGGGGTGCTGGTTGGCAGCCCCCCCTCTCTGGGCTGTCACTAATAAAGCCAAAGGCGAGAGGTGGGGCCACATGTGGTGTCAATACACTTTAATTAAGTGTAATAATTCCCCTTTTCCTGAGGTGGACGTGCTAAGACAGATCTCTCTGCAGAGATTTATGCCTCCCCGAGCTTTCCTCCTCCCTTGCCGTGTTCTGTGCGGAGCATCAGTGCCCTCTTTGGGAACACCGGGATGCTGCAGGACCGGGCAGGGCGCAGCTCCGAGCGCTCCCACACGTCCACTTTTCCCAGTGTTTTCACGGTTTTGCTCACCCTGGAGCAAAGACCCTTTTCAGCCTGAGCTGTAAAACTTGTTCAGCCTCGGCCGAACTTCAGGGACTCTCTGGGGAATGTAGAATTTGCTCCCTGATTTACCCGGGAGACCATCCTGGGTGTGTTTTGAGTTTCCAGACCTTTCCTCGGGCTGGGACATCCCGGAGTGGAGCGATATCAGGGTCAGACCTTTAATCTGAGCTCATTTTTCTTTGTTACCTGGTCTGAAAAGAGCCACGAGTAGGGACCTCAGGAGGTTGTAGCTGCTTTGGTCAGATTTGGGCTGGGAAGCTGAAACAGCCAGATCCTGCCAAATTTAATTGGCTATTGATGCTTCAAAACTCCCTGTTAGATAATCAGAATTTGAAGCACTGAAACCAACAGCTAAGGGATAGAATTTAGCTGTCCAGGTTTAGGTGTTACAAGGGTGGGCCCAGGAAGGTTTATCCTTGCTCAAGATGGAAATTAGAACATGGAATTGTCAAGCTCAGAACTAAAACACAAGGCTGAGAGAGTTTGTTGGGGGGGTTTAGCAGGTATTTAGGGGGGTTATGTGGCTGCAAAGTCGTTGCAAGTTTCTTTTTGGCATCTGTGCAGGTCACAGGGAGAAACAGGCAGTGGTGGAGTCCTTGGCGCATCTTAGGAGGGAGCCGGGCAGGAGGGAGGCACTGAGCTCTGTTAAGCTGAGCTTTCCTGGGAAAAGGAGGCTAAGAGGGAAGGAGGGGATTTTAGGACTGATCAGAAGCTGATAGCAGCACACAGAGCTCTGGATTAAAGGCACTGGTGCTCACTGGAGGTCACTTTTCATCCTGGGGGATAATTCCTGCTGCAGGCTTGGAATCACCACCTCACACCCAACAGCTGCTTTGGCAATCTCTCCCCAGAACAAACCAGTATTCCCCCAGTGCTTGTGGTCCAACAACACAACCCCCTCTGCTCCCTCCTGAGAGTGGGAAGTGTCTCACTGGGCTGGGAATCCTTTTCCCCCATCCCAGCCAGGGGCTCTCTCACACATGGAATACTCGGAAGGATTCACCTGGGACTGGGAAGGAACAATTTTGCTGCAGTGAGGAGAGTCCTGAGCAGACAAAACAGGGTCCAGGGAAGGAAGAGATCCTGCAGGAAGTTTTGCTTGGTGCTCAGGCTGGATCAGTGGAGCAGGGAATACTTCAGCCAGCTTTGACCTGAGCAGTGGCAGATCCTGATTCATCCACTGGCTGCAGAGTTTAACCCAAACTGAATCCATGGATACAAAGTGCTGTTTCCAGGCTGGATCTGGGCTGTGCTCTCCATGCAAAACAGAGCTGAAGTGCCCAAACCTCCAACTGCAGGAGCAGCCTGTTTCCAGGCACAGGAATCTCATCCTAATTCCAGGATCTCCAGAACCAGAGAGATCTGATAAAGACCTGGCAGTGCTTTTGGGAAAGTGGGATGGTGTCAGATGATGAAATAAGGGGAAAGATGAAAAAGGCAACCAACCAAACAAGAATGATTCCTACAGGGGTGTTAAAAGAGGAAAAGATTGAATCCAGTATCTGCAAAGCTCAAGAATTGTCAGATCTGGGGAGGAGCTGAACTTTGTGCAGTGGTAAGTGGGGCAGAATGTCAGCCCCTCCTCACACACAGCTCTTGGACATCACAGTTCCCAAGGAGCTGGAGAGGACAACTCAAAAAATCCTGGAGAAAATGGCTTTGCGTTTGAAAGCCAGACATGGCAAAAGTCACCCCAGACTCAGGGTGTGAAAAGCCTCTGAAAACCTGTTGTCAGCCTGGGATAAGCTGCAAATTCTGATGATTGATTCTGAAATTCAGACCATCAATTCTGTTTTTTGTCTTGCTGTTTAGGAAAAGCCCAAGGTGTTTGTAGCCCCCCTGTACAGCACATACCTCATCAGCTGAGGATAATTTCCTTTCAATAGACTTTAAAATGCCTGAGACTATTTCTACATTGCATTGATATAAATATCACATATGTGCAAAAAATATTATACCTTGTAAGGAAAACATTGAGATCAGTTTGTGGCTTAAACACACACAGTGTGACATTCACAGATTTCTTATTTCATTTCTAACACCTTAACTAAGTCATGTGCCAATTTAGGACAACCATGTCTGCATCCAAACATTACCAGACAAGCTTTAGAATTTCGTCTCATATTCAAAAGATTATTTCTGAGCCTAATCCATCCTAATGCATTTGAATGCAAACATCCCAGTTTAGGTGAAATTCAAGCCTTCCTTGGTGGCTGGAAGCAGCAGTGACCCGTGCCCTGGGAATGTAGGAGAGGTGCTGCCAATTTGCAAATCCATCCACAACTTCAGCTCACCAGTCAGATGTTTTGTATTTCAACCCTTACGTGGCCCTTTTCCAAACCCTCGGTCTCACTCCATGTCCTGAGGTTTTCCTGGCTGCCAGGGGAGGTGGCTGTGCTTGTCCCTGCCTGTCCCTGGGGCTGGGTCGGGTCTCTGAGCTCCGTGACCAGTTTGGCCACACATTTGGGCTGCACTGAGCAAACTTTTGTTGGTTTTCTATTTCCATTCGAGTCACTCTATTTCACATTAGAGTCCTGACAAGACCTGCCTCTTGCCAGGAGTTTTCCCAGCCTTTGACATCAACCCCCTCCAAAACCCCCTCTACAAGCAGTGAAGGGTCCTGTGATGGCACTACAACAAAAATCACAAAGAATGACATTTTTTGACACCTCTGAACCTGTTTAAATGCTGTGCTGAGGATGTTCTTCACACTCCAGGTTATTACAGGTCTATGCAGCAGCTTTGTTTCATTAGAAGAGCAGAGTGTTAAAATTGCTTCACAAAATCACCCTCAAATATCTGGACTCTCAAGGACAGACCCTTGAAAGAGAAAGCAATAATCAAGAGGAAGCCAGCCAGCTATGGCTCAGATTTTATAATGTTTTCCTGCTGTTATTTTCACCACAGGCTATTTTATATTCCCCACCTCTTTTTTTTTTTTTTCCCCTCCATGAAGTTGCTTTTTAAGGTCACATCTGTCGAGGGCACATAATGATTTTTATGACAACTTTGCAGAGAAGGGGAGCACTTGAATGCAGAGGGAACTGCAGTGACACAGGTTCGTATCAGGGGGGATTTTTCTCCATCTTGAGGTGTTTTCTCAGGTCAAACTCAGATGTTCCATCTAAGCAAGAAATGCCTGACCTGAGATCCAGCTACAAAAACCAGAGTGGTGGCAGAGCAATAGTTGATCTGCAAAATGCCTCTCATTGAAATCACAGCACCACCTCTTTGGAAAAGTGGAAGACAGATGAAGTAAAAGTATTTCACAACTAACTCATAGGTTTTTAGCGGATTTTTTAAAGGCTGCAAAGAAGTTTTGATAAGATTGTTACAAACTGTGGTGCATTGCATGACATCTCCAGCTGTGTGTGTGTCTTTGAAGAGAAGGGGATTGCTCTTCTCTTTCTTGGAGTTACATTGGAAACTTCTTCTGCCTTATCAAGACATGTTTAAAAAGATAAAAGCTCCTTTTCCTTCTTAGCAGCTCAACCATCAGATGCCACCACAGCATGAGGGGATGCTTTGGGTGTTGGTCTGGCTGGACCATGGGCACAAGCAATGGCAGAATTATAAAACCAACACCAAGAATCTGGTTCTGTGTGTTGTGAAAGGACCCAAATCTTGTCACTGCAAGGAGGGGCTCTGCTCTCTTTTTCTAGTGCTCAGTGCTTTGCTCTGGGCTGCCTTTAATCAAGTTGTGACATTACTGATACACTCCGAGAGCAATTCCTTGTATTTGGATTTGTAGAACTTTTACAGGACCTTTTTGATCTTGGACAAAGCACACATTTGATTTTCTTCATTATGAAATAGCCCCTAAAACCATTCACAGGCTCCACGGTAGACAGAGCCCTGCTGAGATTAAAGCTCTGAAGGAGAAACATGGAAAATATCAATTGCAATAAAACTGCTGCCTCTCAGTGAGGATAATGATTTTATCATGCACATGGTGCTTGTGTCCTGCATTGTGCTGTCCATGGAGTGGAGAATGTGCTGGAATTCCTGTGTTCCACGTCTGTCCCATCTGGGGGATCAGGGTGATGCACCAGTGTCACAGTTTGAACCATCCCCAGAGTGATCAGGCATTGAATTAATGATTTTATATGTCATCTCCTGTGCTCACTATGGAAACAACTCTGCTTTTAGGGACATCTTGTGGGAAAATCCCACAGAGCACAAAGAGGACTGGAAAAAAGTACATGGAAAACTCCAGGGAGATCTTGCTGTGGTTTTCTGTACCTACAGAGGGGTTGTAAGAAAAATAGGGACAAGCTTTTCAGCAGGGCCTGCTACAAAAACACAGGGGGATGGTTTTAAAACAAAAGAGGGTAGATTTAGACTGGATATAAGGAAGGATTTTTACAATGTGGCTGGGGAAACACTGGCACAGGTTGCCCAGGGAGGTGGTGGATGTCCCATCCCTGGGAACATTTGAGCTCAGGGTGGATGGAGCTCTGAGCAACTTGGTCTAGTGGAAGGTCCTTGTTCACTGCAGGGATTGGACTACATGGGCTTTAAAGGTCCAAAATATGAATCTAAGTGAACTTTAGACCTTTCCCAGTCTCTTTCCATCATATTTTGGTCACACTTTTATCTTGGGGCTTTGACTCTCCCCATCAGCTCTGAGCAAAAAGTTATTACCTGACTATCCTAAAGTTACAGAAAGGGAGTCCAGCTCTGCTTTTCCTTTTGCTTTTTGCTTTTTTAATCCAATCTGATTCCCAACTAAATTGCTCCCAAACCAGAAACGTAGCATTTTAAATCCACTTTGCACCACCACAAATGACTTCAGACAGAGCAAAGCAAGAGATTCCCAGGTTATCCCTCTCTCATGCAACGTTTAGAAGATCATATTGTACAAGTGCTGCACGAAATTATGGCAACTGACTTCTGGGAGCTGCACTGGGAGCTCTACCAGTCATGTTTAGCCTCCTGCGGGTGCATTTTTCAATTGATATCCCTTAAATAACCTTAATTACGTGTACGTTAAAGTGCCTCATACAGCAGGGAAAATTGAGGAAGACACTTATTAAAAAGAGGCACCAGCACATGTGGTATTATTTTTACAGTCATCCAGTGTGTTGATATAAAGTATTACATTTGAGTCAAAGCTCATTTGGGTGAGTAGTTAAAGTGAAAGCCGAGCTGCCCCCGCGTTGTGTCTCCAATGACTGTCCAATTAGCGCCATAATTAGCCCTGCTAATATCAACAGAGCCATTCCTGGGCCAGCCTGACAGTTACATCACCACACACTTCCCAGCCACTTCCTGAGGGTTTCTGACTCCAACCCGAGGAAGCTGCAGCCTCCAACCCATCCCTTGGGAGAAGGGATGTTGCGCAAGCGCCGTTTTAGGAGAAGCCAACGAAGGGCGTCTGGCGGAGGCCAAATATTTGTGTTGACATTTTTTCACAATTTCCCCCTGTTTTTTCTAAACATATGATCTGTTGTTCTCAGCTCCTGCTGCTGCTGGAAAGGCTGCAGGGGAATTGTTTGTTTTCACAGAGATTTTACTTGACCTTGAACGCAGGTTGTCGCTTGAGCTACTGAATAGTGGTTTCTGCTGATGATACTTTTGCCATAAATCATGGCAGGGGAGCCCTGGGGGGGCACAGGAATATTTATTTGTTTTATTTTTTTTCAAAAAAGCTGTTTAAATTCCCAGTCATTAGCAGAACATGCTTTCTGCTTCTGTAGAGGGTTTACAAATAAATAAGTTCTTTTAAAAACCCCCATCCTTGTTGAACATTTGTGGTTTGTTGCTTCTTTCCCTTTTTCCTCTCAAGTATTGCCAGGAAAACAAGCTGGGCTTTATCTGAAAACTTCTTCCACTTCGCTGTAAGTTGGTATCAGTTTCCAATATTTTCACCTGCTCCTTCCATCACATTTTGAACAGACTCCATGTCCATCTTCCATTGGACTTTAAAGCCATGGGGTCTTCATAAGCTTTCTGGTTAAAAAAAAAGAAAGATTCATGACCTTAGAAGTATTTCAACATTGATTTTCAGAAAGTTTTGAGCATCTAGTTCTCAAAAAAACAGATGTTTCAAAGGGAATTCTGGCTGGATATCTGCAGCCTTTCCATTTCCCAGTTTTTGTCCTATATATATATTTGAATCAGTTAATATATAAAGATTAAAATATATTTATGAGAGAGTTTTTTATATATAACTCATATATATGACAGACTTAGAAATTTATAGACATTTAACATGGGAGGAAGTTGTAGCCTTTGAAAATGGCTGGGCAGAGGTTTTAGTGGACAAGCTGCAGGTATTTTTCTGTGCAACAAATGACTTTTGGGATGTTCTGTATGATGCAAAATGAAAGTTAGAGTTAAAGTCTCCTGTGAGCTTGTGGTGGTTTCACTGGAAGAGCTGCAGGACTGATATTAGTAGCACCTAATTTTGTTCAGAGTTGGGAATCCCACTCAGAATTATTCCCAGCTGAAACTCCTGAGTGCTGAAATCCCTTCCTGTGATTCTGGGCTTTTTCTAAAACCTTTTAAAAAAATATCATCTTCTTCCACAAGAAGATGGGCCACAACCAGTGTCACAGAACCCAAACCTGGTGACACCTTCAGCCTTGTTTGGTCCTGCTGGTTGAAACTCTCTATATGTAATTAAAACCTCAAAAATATTGATTTAAACCCCAAACTGTCAAGATCAAAGTCAGTGACACAAAGAATCATGAAATGGTTTGGGTTGGAAGGGACCTTAAAAATCATCTCATTCCACCCCCTGCCATGGACCTTCCACATCAATCCTTTCTTCAGCATTCAGTGTTCCTTTTTTTTCCATCCTTCTCCTTCCAGAGAAAAACTCATGGCTCTAAATGGAAGAATTTTAACAATCCTTTGATCCAGGTGTTGGTCCAACAACAATAATTTGATCCAAACTGCCCAGTGTTCTGGACAACTCTTTCTGATTGGGTTTACACTTTGTTCTTAAAAGCAGAGTTGCTTTGAAGAGAAATTCATCATTGTTCTACCCCAAGAATAAAAGCAGAGAGAACTACCCTGGACAGGGCAGGGATGGTTTTCTAATAAGTGACTCCACAGTCATCTGAGAAGCTTTTGGTAAAACATTCAGTAGCTCCAGGAAGTGCAGTCACTTCCTTATGGATTTCTAAAACGTGGATGATGGGCACGTCCAAACCAATGATGGCACTGGAAATCTGGGCTGGCACCACCAGCAGGAGCTGGAAATGTTTTCTGAAATAACTTTGGCACCAGGAGTGGGGATCTGCTCTAGATTACCATTAATGCTGCTGTGGATGTCTGGAATTTCTTCCATGTTTTTTCCTTTCCTTCTAAGATTCATCTTGGAGTCTGTAATTAATAGCTCTAGAAAAAACTTCTTTACAGTGTTATGCTGTCAGTAATTTTTTGGATTCTTTTCCACAAGATGAACCTGGATCCAATCAACTTCTTTTTCGTGGTTATTCCATTTACATTTACCTTTGAGGTGCAGAGTGAAGCCACAAAGACATTGAATCAGACTCATGGAACATCCTGAGTTGACTTTTTCTGTACTCAGAGAGTGAGTGCAGCTACCAATGAAAACCAAATTCATTGAATTTAATAATTTGTAATATTAAGTTTTAGTCAGTGTGTTTTTATGGGCACCCTTCTGTGCCACTTGAGTGGAATCTTTCCTCTTTCCCTCACATAGAAACACTCATTTTTAATACATATAATGTATTTTTTAACAAGAAATTCTTCATTTTCATCATCTCTCTGGGGGATGTCCTTTGATGAGACAGGAAGTCAACAACCCAAATTGGATTCATGGTTAAAATCACTTAAAATCCACCAAATTATTCCTGTTTAGAAAGTTGCTCAGTGTGTTTTCTTGTCAGACATCATGCCCCATTCTGCTGGAAAAGCCCAGGAATGGGGATCCTTCCCCTCCATGCCCTGAGCTGACATTGACTGAAATCCTTCCATGAGGGGAGTTTATAACAAGCAGAATTAGGGTTGTTGCTCCCAGTTCAAACACATACCCCTTCATTTCCTCTAATTTTAGACAATGTAAATAAATCCTCCGTGGGCCTTGGAGGCTACTGGAAAGCTCTGAATGCTGATCATGTGTTCTAAATAAGGCACTCCCAAAAAAAGCAATGCCTTTAGGCTCAGGAAGGGAATTGTCAGTTGTGGAGCACAAAGGTCGAGGGGTGCAAGTGGGCTTTTTCCTGTATTTGTCCGAGGGGATAAAGAGCAGGGAAGAAATGCTCTGCTAAAATAAAACAAAGCAAAAGTATGGAGAAAATAGATGGCAGGTTTGGTTAAACCCAACTGCTCCAAAAGAACAAGGGGCTTTGCTTAACAAAAGTTTTTTTTTTTTTCCTCTGATCAAACTTCTATTTTTCCTGAATTTTTTGTCTTCCAAGAGCAAAAAAATATGTTCGAAAATAATTGTTGAAAATGGAGCTAGAAACTGCATGTTTCTGTCTCACAGGATTAAACCTGTTTCTTTCATTATTAAATAGTTGTAAAACATCAATATAAGCAAGAAAAGTAGTTTCAAGTGTCTTACTTGCAGCCAGTGTAATCATCAGCTGCAAAGATATTGTCACCATTCAATGTGATGCATTTCAAATCCAAAATTCAGACCTGGGAATCAACATGTGAGTGGTCCACACACCAAGATTTCAGGGCACAGAATACGTGTTATTTTTACTCAGCTATAACCTGGTCTTGCTTCTCCAGCTGAAGGGCAGAATTAGAGTAAATACAGTCCTTGGAATTGTAGGGAAATTACTCCTAGGAATATTTCCCCCATCACAACTAACACTTCCTTGTTCTCTCAGCCTGGCAAAATCAAACTCAAAGAGATGAAAGAAATTCACAGATGTCACACAAAAGGTTGAGCCCAACAGAATAGTGTCTCTGGCCTATTCCCACTTGTTATCCAAATTGTTTAATGTAAGGCCCAGCCTTCCTTTAATTTTAGTTTTTTTGGCCAGCCATAAGAATTTTAAAGAGATCCTAATGATCCCTAAATCACAGATAAGTGAACCTATAAAAGCCCAGCTCTGGGCTCCTCATAATGTCATCCCTTGCCAGCTCTCTGTCGGGAGTGATTTTCAGTCGATTTGATCTTCAATAAATAACAGGCTGAGTCAACAGGTGAACTCACAGTGGGCAGGATAATCCTCTCACCCCTTCCCATCCCACACATCTCCAGGGCCAGCAGGAGGGACACTTATGAGATTGGCAGGACACACAGCTGTGTCCTCTGCACTTTTTCAAGGCCTTAAATAGCCCTCCAGTGTGATTTTATACTCTGAAACATCCTAAAATATGACCACATCCTAAATGCATTAAAGATTGTTCCAGGGCCCCTGTGGTTAAATGGAAGAACCAATATCCTTGAGCTGCTCTGCAAAGAGGAAAAGAAAACTACAGCAAATGTATGGGGGACTGGGATGGTGCAGAAAGGGATATGAGTGTTTTGCTTGGGTTTGAGGGAAGAATAGGGAATCAAATGTCTTGCCAATATTCAGGTTCATTTCTTGCTGTGGTTTGGGACAGAGAAAGGATAATGAAGACTGATCAAAATGAGCCAGAAACGATCATAAAATGTCTTAATTCCTGAGACTGCCTTGAGAAATGAGACAGACAGACAGACTCATGCTTGGTTGAAGACATGCTGTTTGTCAAATTTACACCAAGATTTTTATCTGACAAGCACTTAAATTGGCCTTACATTTTCTCTCTCTGCACATTCAGCACTGAGGAACATTCCCTGCCCTTTCCTTGGAGTATCAGGCTAAAATAACTCATTTTTCCCCAAGAGCTTTGCTCACTCAACATTCATCCTGCAGCACATTCGAGTTCCAAAGGAGTTCTCATGGATAGAAAGGATTAACAGAAGCAGTTGATGCTTTAAGACAGTTTCAGTTGACTTCAAATCAGATCCAACAAGCTGCTTTTACAGACTCCTTCTTTTCTCTAGGTATTCTTTTAGTATAAATACAATTCACCCAGTTTTCAACGTTGCATTCAACTTAATGTCATTGCATTTGACACGAGTGGCTGGTTTTAATTAGAATTTTCCAAAACTAATCAGCAAAGCCAGGTAAAATCCCTGCCACAGAAACAAACTGGCCCTGTCTGCCTGGAGGACTCCACGGGCTGGATGGACTGTCAAGGTCTATAGGATGTCAAACCTCCCCGAAAAGCTGAGTGAAACCAGATGTGTCCAAACCTTGTCCAGCTCCACCTTCCCCGTGGCTCAGGCAGGTGTTTGGAGATTATCAGCTAAACTGCAAAATCTGGGCTGCTTTTGTGCTTTTTGTGGCCTTTCCAACATGGTGCTTGAGGAGTAAAGTGGAGCTCGTTCCCACTCAGCACCCGAGGGATGTAGGACTCACTTTTCCACCCCAAATTCCTTTCCTGACTTCTCCCCTTTTTGGGCTGAAGCCCAGCAGTTTGCTGAGCAAGGTGGCCAACCCTGTGATGGCACAGAATCCAGTGCAGTGGGGGGTGGGAGAGAAATTTAACCTGGGGAGAAATTTAACCTGGCCTAGTTAATATATAATTCTCAAAGTCAGTTATAAAATCACTCTTTTTAAAAAAAAATTATTTCCGTGCTTTAAATTTGTTCCCAATTTTTGTCAGAAATTCTGAAATTTGCCACAGTTTCATCAGCTCCTAAGTTTGATTTTGCTGGTCCCATCCTGTGAGTTGAAAACATGGTTTATTAAGTTCTTTTTGATCTGCCTCTCTAATTGCCATTCCTGAGCTGTGCAGTACATCTGTACTCCCTGGAATCCTCTTTGGGCACAAACCCAGGAAATTTGACATCCACTGGAAGAAGCAATTTGTAATTTCTCAAGTATATCCTGGGCTGGAATTGTTCAACAGGAGAAAATCACTGAGTTAGCAAAGGTAAAATAACTGTAACAACAATAATTCATCCCTATATCATGAATTAAGGTTTAAACCACAATCCTTTGAAAGACTTTGTAAAAAATTTGACTGACTTGAACTCTTTCTGCTGGGTTCAAGTTCTTTATTTGCAGTTTATTTCTGTGTGTGGGACTGAAATACATCTGGGTATTGAGGTGCATAAAAAGGTGCTGGATATCAAATATATTACAGAAAATTAATATATAATATAATGCAAATGAGACTGGCAGAAGACTAACTCTCATATTTCCTTATAGACTTGCTCTTTTCAACCTGAGACATTTATTTTCCTGTTGGTTTCAATGGATCTTCTCTTAGAAATGAATGTAGAGGTGATAATTTTCTATTAACATTATCAGGCAATTTAAAAATATAATGAAAAACTTTGTCACCACTGATAAGTGACTTTCCATAACTAAACTGTCTGTTCCTTATTATTTTATAGTGTAGGAGCTTCTTTCCTGACTTAAAAAAAGTGACTGTGCCTGTTCTGCAAACGTAGAACTCTTGCCCTCATGTGCAAAAGGAAACAATTCTGCTCTCATTTGCATCCCATTCACTCACTTTTATTCTGAGATGCCACAACTTGATTGGATTGTCAGCAAAAAAAGAGCAGGAGAAGGAACACTGGCCTTGGAGCAAATTTCTTCCCATGGTTCAGGAAGAGCCTCCTCCCCATCTGCTTTCCCTTTCATTCATGTATTAGTTACACATTTCCTGGATCCTGCTTTCACAGTTTCCTTTGCTCTTCTGTGGTCAGGAGAATGGTTTAGAATATTAGAATAGGTAGGAACAGGCTGTAAACTTGAGCTGGATGAACCTTGCCAGATTTTATCTCCTTGCAAAGCTGATGAGATATCAGGGAGGTCTGGAGCTTGGGTAGGTGGGACAACCCATGGAGTTTAATGTTGGCCACTGAATAAAAGAAATGCAAATTAAAAAGTTCTCTTGTCCTTGCTTTTATTCATCTTTTCTCTGCAGCCTTAAGGAAGAGTTTGTTAGAAGCACTGGAGCAGATAAGAGAATAATGATTTGCTGACAGATACTCTACTATGTTAAAAAAAAATGGGCTTTTTTATATTATTATTTTTCCAGTAATACCTTTGCTCCCTGTTGTTCTACAGCCTTGTTCCTTCCAGGAAAATGTAATACTATCATCCAATGTTTCTTAATTCCCTGCCACAGCAATGAGCCTTGAGTCAGGCTCCTACTGGGAGCTCAGGAACAAGATGATGTTTAGCAGTGTCAGCTTTGGTTTCTGCAGAGCTGCAGCTCAAGAGCCTGTCTTGATACAATCAACCTACAATTTAAAATACAGCAAACCCCCAAACTGAATAATCTACTAACTATCTTTTATTTTTCCTCAGTGCTCCACATTTCTGCCTTTTTTTCTTTGCAGCCTCTTCCTTGTGAGACCACAGCACTTTTCCTACATTCTCCTCTCTCACTGAACCCTCAGTGAACTGTGTGAGGGAAAGGGATGGGATTTTCCATTTTAAGAAGGAACAAAGCAGTGCCAGCAGACCAGTGGGGATGGTGCAATCCTTGGTTACTGGGAGCTAAATCCCCTTTTGTTCCCCCAGCCCTGGTTTTGGGAGCCAGCTGGTGCAATGCCCACCCACCACGTGCTCCTGGCATCCCCTGGAGGAGCAGGGAATGTGTGTGGCCAGGGCACAGGAACCTCCATCCCTGGCATGGGAACAGCTCCCTAAAGAGGCAGATGCATATCAGCTCCAACCAAAAGCTGGGCAAAACCATTCCTCTGGCACCTCAACCCTCCTCTTGCCCTTTGGCTTATCTTTGGTTCATCTGCAGCTCCAGCCCTCAGTGTGCATCTTATTTTTCATGGGAAACAACAGCCACTCCTGTGAGCTGCTCTTTCCCCAACACAAGAGCTTTATGCTCCTTGCAAGGACCCCCAGTGAGAAAATGGCTAAACTTTCCCCAGTAAAAAATGTGGGTAAGAAGTGCTGAAAATCCCGCTGGAATAATCAGGCTGTTTTCTAGTCAGAGCACAGCTTTTGCTATTAGGGATACAGGGCATCATCAGAGCTGCTCCTAAAGTTGGGCCAGGGGTTCATTTTTCTCCTCGTGGCCAAAGGTTTTGTGTTCACTTTCTCTTCATTCAAAAATAGCTCAACCACTTTGCTGGAAGTGGCGAGAAAAATGGCATTGAAATGTTAAATGAGTTCCCTTCCCTCAAGCATTTGCTAATATTTGCCCCTAGAATGAACATTTAGGGCAATTTTGAGCAAATGAAACATTAGTGAGATTTAGGCAAAGGTCTCCCTTCGCCCAAGTCATAAATTGTGTTTGTGGAAAAGTCTCATGGACAAATGTGGCTGTTTCTTCACTTGGACCTACTGGACCACACTCTCTAGTTATTAAAATAATTAGTGAATTATTTTTCACTAATTCCCCTAATAGCAGCCTGCATGCTCCACACTCCCTGGTGCTCCGGCTCAAAGCTGTGTTTTACTCTGGTTTTTAGGAGCCTGACTGAAAATCCCTTCTTTGCAGATCTTGATTTCTAACAGCTCCTTGATTTGTTGCCGTGCTGCTCCTCCCTCTCTGGAATGGCTTCCTATACTCCTGATTTTCCTCCTCTCCACTGCACTAATCCCCTCATCTGACTGGTGGGAGATGTCAGGAGCCCTGTGCTGATGCTTCCTCCTTCCCTTCCAAAAGAGCTCAACAATCTCTCCTCTTTTTTTTAAATTTTTCCTTATTTTTCTCTTTTTTCCTTACATCACCCTCATGGCTCACATCCTTTCTGTGCATCTCCCCCCTGATTCATTACGTGACCATGAATCTCCTCAAACACGGCCCATCTGGGGGTGGAAGGAGAAGGACATAATTACTATAACACACGGGGAGAACAGCAGCTTATTTGGGGATTGCAAACCAATTTTTATCACTGCAACTTCCTCACATTTCTCCTGCTTCCCTTTTGGCTTTGCAGAGCACAGGAACTGGCTGAGGGAAGTGTTTCCTTCCAGCTCTTTCCAAAGGACTTGCCCGTGGGCGATGGAGAGGCCACGACTGAGGATGTGTTTGAAACACACGATACCAAGAGATTCCATAATTCTTGGGTGTTGATATCGTGGCAATTCCCACCAGGAGGGCAAGGATTAAGTGGCCCTGAATTCCTTAGAGGTGAGGAAAAGAGGGCAGTGTCCCAGAGCCATCAGCACCACACCTTGGAGCCCCCAGTGTGGAGTTCACCGGGATCGGGTTCATCTTTCCCTTGTGGAGAAATCGTCTAATAAATGAGGGAATGCTGAGCTGGAAAATCCCCTAATCCCACAGTAACTCCTGGACTCCTGTAATATTTTGGGGTTGGATTTTGTCCTCAAAGACAGTCAGGAGGTACCAGCCATCCCTGCTTTGGGGATGGGGCTCTGTGGGATTTCCCCATCCAAGCTCATGGTGAAAGAGAGTCTGGATCAATGGGGGGGAGAAGATTTGGATTTGGTGTCATCAGAAAGAAACCTGACCTTGTGAGAAGTTCCCTCTGCTGACAGCCAACATCCTTCTGTCAGTGGGATGTGAAATAAGGCTCCTCAGCACAAATGTGAACCCCAAACCCCCAACCTGTGTGAGGGGCTGGTGTCTCACAGCACTGCGGGGTCTTTGGGACTCAGGGACTGCACCAAACAGCCTGGGAGGAGAAGGGGGAATTCTTCATTTAAAGCCTGGGCCTGCAGGGAATTTTCTTGGCTACAATAAATGGTCTTAGGCACTGCTGTTGAGTTATTTATATCCAGCAGGGTAGGAAAGGGATGCCTGGCAGATGGACAGGCATGGAATGCTGCTCTGCAGCAGCAGTGCTAGAGGCATTAATACTCTTCAAGATTAATAATTCAAGATATTTTGTCCAATTTTATCTTAGTACATTGCCAGTTATGTTGATTAGAGATTATTCTAATACCAATATGCAAATCCCAGTCATGAGTACAGTCTACACTGTTTAGATTGTCTTTTTAGATCCCTATGGAATGATTTCTTATCTGTCCATGAGGCACATTGTGATTCCCATTGCTGATGCATCCCATGCTCCTGTCCCACAGCAGGTCCTACTCTAAATTACACTTGACAGGGAGCTATTTTTGGAAGAGACATCCCATCCCGTCCCATCCCATCCTATCCCATCCCATCCCATCCCATCCCATCCCATCCCATCCCATCCCATCCCATCCCATCCCATCCCATGCATTTAAACAAAATGTCAAGGCAGGTTAAAACAAGAGTGTCATTATAAATGTCAATCCTATAAATATAGGATTATTATATATAAATATATAAAAAAATATTTTTTATTGTATATATAAATATAATAAATAAAGAAATAAACATTTAAAAGGCCCACAAATCTATTTAAACAAACTCCCCCTGAATTCCCATAAACTCCAGAACTGGATGTAAAGTGGGCACCGCTTTCAGGGAAGTTCCAGAGCTTGCTCAGGAGGGAGGGGATCCTGCCTGGCTCTATTCCACAGGAGTTTTATTGCTCACAGCCTCCTCATTAATTGGCAGAACCATCAGTGATCTCCTGGCTTCCCTCTTATTCCTGAGGTGTTGCCTGCTCTCCCTCACTTCCAGAGGCTCCTGATGCTAAAACACTGACCTCAGGCTTTGGGGATTCCATAAATCTGTTACCACATTCCTCTGAGAAATGTTTTCTCAGGTTTTTGGGGGGAGCTTTGGGCAGCCAGAGTGGCCAAACAAACATTCCCATTCGGGAGCTGATTTTCCAGCAGTGTTGGTGCTACTGGAGCTGCTTCCCATGGGATCCAGGCTGCCCCTGCACCACTCAGGCTGTTAAAGGGACATGGATGTGCAGCAGATCAAAGGTGACCTGGGAAAATTCATCGGAAAAAGGCTCCTGTGAGACCTCCTGTACTAAAAGAATCAGTGCAGGACACTCAGCCAGGGAGAAATCCAGCCTGGTATCCCAGGGAAGTTCCCTCTTAGCCAGGATGGGTGGACAGCAATGTCAGAAAGAAGGAGTTTGGGCCATTTTCAAAAACATTCAGTGCTTTTAATATTTATTACCAGCTCCAGGTATTATTCTCATCTCCCTTGTTTCCCAGTACATCTCTGACACTTCCTAAAATCCTGCTCTTCCATGTGCCTCAAGAATTCAGGAGTAAATCTCAGCACCACAGAGAAAATTAGGATCATTCATGGACATGGATGATCCTCCTCTGGGCCTGGTTGTCCAGAGAGTGTTTTATGCTGAGTAAAGGACTGGTTTGGATCAAATTCTTGACAATATGTGAGTTTATTAATTTCTTTTTATACATTTTTTGTAGAATCCAACCACTGCAGTGATATCAAACAAGTATCCAGCAAATATCTAATGCTCCTTCTTTTTAACTTGGAATCAATGAGGAAATTGCAGTTTGACTTGGGCTGAGCTTAATATATAGAATCAGGGAATTCTGAGCAGGTTTTTCAATTTAACCGAATATTTTGTCTTTTCTGCATTTTCAGTGGATAAAAAGAACACAAATAGAACTGGAGGAGAAAATGATCTAAAACCACCACCAATTTTTTTCCACTAAAAAATTCTAAATAAAATTATTTAATTTCTTTCTTTCAGATTTAAATGTTTGAACTGCAGCAAGACTTGCTTCATTCCATTGTGCTTCAATGTGCCTGAAACAGCTCCTAATGTTTTAAGATGAGGTGGTTAATGATGGGTTGGTCTTTTGGCCTCTTTGTTGAGATCCTAGAACTTGACCCATCAGGACTCCTTGGCCTCATTTATAATTAATTTGCCACATGGCTCAGAAAACAACAAGCAGGGCTGTTTCTCTCCCTGCATAAGGAGTGTCCATAAAGTTCTTTCAAGATGAGCAGCAAAAGGCTCCTGGAAGAGCTGCAAAATTGAGTGAAAAACTACTCCAAAAGTTAAACCTCAAATTGTCAGAGGCATTCCCTGCAGCCAGCACTGCCTTCCTTGCAAACACTCATAAATAGAAGCCCAGCAAAGAGGAGGCTGATAAATTAGACATAGATCTCTGAAGAGAAAGGAGCCAGAGAGCAATAGCTACAAGACATATGTCTTTATTTACTCAACCATAAATCAAACCCAACAGGAACTTCTGCGAGTAAATCGGATTCCGTTTGTATGTTTTTCCTGACACATAAATCTGGCTGGAGCAGAACAGCATGAATAATAGAGGAACCCAGCTCCCACAGGGACTCATCTTTCACTGGGTCTGCACTGATAACTTGCCCTGCTGAGCTGGGCTTTGGTGCTTTGGTGAATCCTGAGCTCACCAGGGGCAGAAGAGTTTCTCTTGAAGGCAAAACTGGACACGAGCTCCTATGTGCTACTGTGCCTCCAGCCTTTGTGGATGCTGTTTGTAACTTGTGTTTGCCTCTCCTGAGGCTCTGAGTTAAAACTCAGCAGCTGTTCAGGTGACAAACAGTGACAGGGTGCAGGGGGTGCAGTGACAGCAGGGCCAACCACACAATGAATCACCAAACAGGGCCGAGTTCCACAGCCTGAACCGAAAAATAAACCACTTGCAGTTTGCACTTCAGCCTTGTGCATGGGCTAAAGCCTGGCAGGAACCCAGCTGGGGTTCCCAAACGTGGGGAAACATCCCTCGGGATGTGACTGGAGCTGCCTTCAGTCTCCCAGATTCCCAGAAGGAATGTGCCATGACATCCCACCACTGAGGCTGGTAGAACACACCCAGAAAGGTGTGGAATGATAAGGTTATTCAGCCTGGAGGAGACTGAGGGGAGACCTCAGTGACAATGGAAGAGGAGAAGAGGGGGCACAGGAGGGGCAGGGACCGAGCAGGGAATGGCTGGAGTTGTGTCAGGGCAGGGGGAGGTTGGAGCTCAGCCCCAGGTGGTTCTTTGCCCACAGGGTGGGTGGGCACTGCCCAGGCTCCCCAGGGCAGTGGGCACAGCCCCAAGGCTGCCAGAGCTCCAGGAGGGCTGGGATGATCCTCTGGGCCTCTTGGATCCCTTGCAGCCCAAGGTATCCTGTGACTGGGAGACCCTCTGAGCTGGGCAGGTCCCAGCAGCAGCCACAGCTCACACACAGCTCCCCCAGCCCTGTGCACCCACCTGAGCTGTTACCTACGAAAGCCTCTCACAGCCAGGCTCAGGAGGCATTTCCAGCAGGGAAAAATTCCCTCTTTCTTAGCTGTGTTTTGCTGTCCAAGCTGCTGAGACTGCAAATTTCACCATCTTAGAACTTGAAGAGACCTCAGGTGAATCCAGTCTCACTCTTAGGAATGTTATCTTTTCAGTTTTGGCCAACAGAGGGTATTTTCATAGAGATTCCTCTTGCTTGCCCTAAAATGGAGAGAGATGGAACATGAGAGAGGGTTTCACTCCTTTGGCTGACAAAGTTTGCTTTGAATTAAAAATAAAAGGGATCATGCAAAATATTATTAATGATCAAATCCACAGTTTTTACTAAGCCAGAACATTACTCAAGGTCGTATCCCCTGAAATCCTCCTTTGACTGATGTAGTGGTTTCTTCCAGTTTAAATGCAGTCACAATATTATCCCTAATGTAAACTGGCAACATGGATGTTTTTGCAGTTGGTGTTGGTAAAGCATTCCCAAGAGTGGCAGATTACTTTCCACCATGGAAAAACAAATTCCACCCTCCCTGCCATCACCCCCAATTCCACTCACCTTTTCCAAACAGTACATTCACCAGGAAATCCTGATGATGTTAAAGCTACTTCTGCTGAAAACCTGGCTACCTTAATTGGTCCTGTTCACTTGATATATGACATTTTCTAAGTCAAAATTTTCCTATGCTGAGCATCCATTAATTATATCTCCAATGAGACCTTCCTGGTGCTGTATCAAACCCATTAAAACCCATCTTGCAGGAATGGAAAATGAGTGAGAAGATCCACGGAGAATAACAAACCAGGAGGTTCTCTGGGGTGTGTTAAAGAATACCTGAGCACGGGAGGGCAGCCTGGCAGGGGCTGGGAGAGCAGAACACACTTAAAACAGCTCTTTTGAGCTGCAGGTTGGCAGAATTACCTGCAATGCTCCCTTGTTGATGCTGAATGTCTCATAATCCCCTGATATATGGCAGGAGGAGCTCAGGAGGGGCTCCTGCAGAGCAGGACATGCAGGTGAGGTGGGATTTGATGCCTGGAAAAGGGTTGGTTTGGTTATGGAAAGGAAGGTTGAAGAGACAGGGGAGGGAAGGGGAAATGAAGGGAGCCTGATTTCAAACCCACACTGTGGTTTTCATCCCCCACAACTGCAGTTCATGGCCAAGCTGCTCTGGGCTGCAAAGGCCTGGGAGACAGGGATGAGCTGATAGTTTTTTAATGGCTTAGTCATTAAAAAAGAGAGCTATTTGGAAGGACAAATGCTGCATTATTCCCTGGCTTGAAGGATGATAACGTGTGGTTCCCATGTAACATCCAGCAGGTCGTGGCAGGTACCTGGAAAGGGGCCACGTTGTCTTTGCTTCCAACAGGACACAGGACAATGGAGTAGGACATGGAGACAAGTTCCCAAACTGCACCACATTGCTCTGAAAGATGAGTCTCTCAGCTGTAGGGAGTTGTCATCTAATCATTTTTGGGGGGGAAATCCCCCAACACCACCAAAAAACCCCTCACCAAAATCAGATGACCCCCAGAATGAGACCCTTCTGAAGTGATGTTGTATTTCATGAGGGTCTCTTCCCTCTCCTGTCACCATTCCACAACCCAAAGTGAGGACCAAGGGCTGATGTTTCCCACTCCTCTGCTGCATTTCTGAGCCTGGGTCCTGGCAACAAAACCCATGGAAAGTCTTGCCATCACAAAGGCCTCTGATGAAAACACCACACTGACAACTTTATCCTCAGCAGTCCTCCTGTTTTGGGGCTCTGGGCCAAAGATGTGGTTCTTATTTTCAGGATGTGCATCTCAAAAAAAAGAACTACATCGATTAAACCCGTGTCAGTAGTTTCAAGGCTGTATCTGGATGGTTTATTTGTGAGTGTGGCTGCAGAATGGCACATAGCCATGGTATTGNGATGTTTCCCACTCCTCTGCTGCACTTCTGAGCCTGGGTATGGTCCTGGCAACGACCTGGCAACAAAACCCATGGAAAGTCTTGCCATCACAAAGGCCTCTGATGAAAACACCACACTGACAACTTTATCCTCAGCAGTCCTCCTGTTTTGGGGCTCTGGGCCAAAGATGTGGTTCTTATTTTCAGGATGTGCATCTCAAAAAAAAGAACTACATCGATTAAACCCGTGTCAGTAGTTTCAAGGCTGTATCTGGATGGTTTATTTGTGAGTGTGGCTGCAGAATGGCACATAGCCATGGTATTGAACCAGCCTTTCAAAGAGAAAAACTCCATCAGGTTGACTTGACACATTCCCAGAGCCTGTGGATGGGAGCTGAACCAGATCCTGTTTCTACTGTGCTGATCAGACATCCTCTGCCTTCTGGGATTTGTGCAGCTCCTTAAATATCCCTCCTTTCACCCTGCTGGCTGTGCTGGTTGGTTGGGGTACAATCCATCTTCAGGCACCTCAGACAAATGCAGCCATCAGTCATCCTGGGCTCCCCTTATCAGGAGAGGAGAGAATTGTCTCCCTCTGGAGAGAGATTCCTCACATGTTGGAATAGGTGTCTGAGAGGGGAGAGATGGATGATTCCTTGGAAGGGCTCATTTCTCTGGATGTCCAAGCAAAGTTATTGCACATGGACTCCTGCAGATCCCAGGATCCAGCTGTTCTCCAGCTCTGTGTGCAGGTCTGGGGCTGCCCAACCCCCCCAGCCCAGTGTCCCTGTCCTTCAGGAGGGGGAATTTGGCTGGAGACGTGGAAGAAAAAGAATTTAAAGTCACCAATGACTCCAAAGGACTTTTCATATTTCTCTGGCCACTTATCTCTCTTAACTCAGATAAATGAGGTCAAGCAGGGAATGTGGCCCATGTGCTAAAATCATCAGTGGATGATGTCATGATCCAAATGAGTCCTCTTTTAGGAGTTTAAAAGGTAATTGAAAGGTTATTTTTTTTAGAAGTTCACTTCATTTTTTTTTTTAATGGGAAGTAAATGAGATTCAGGTCATATTCAGGCAAGCTCAGGGTGAAGTCATAGGGTGAAGAGAGGGAAGATGGAGTTGAAGATTAATTTGATTAGGATTTCTTAAGATAATATTTGATTTTATGAGGGGTTTAAAAGCACCAAGGCACATTTACTAAGTCTGAGCTGTTCAGGCAATTTTTTTCAAGCCACACAGAATCTACAGACCTTTGGTTGGAGTTAGATGGTCACAAACAGAGAAAAATTAATACCAGGTACAATAAGAATCTGCAAAGTGTTAGCAGAAAAAAATGGACCAAATTAAATGCAGAGTAGAAGATTCTCTGATTTCTCCAGAAGTTTTCTAATTTTTGTAATAAACTTTTACCTTGGGTGAACACCACGAGCTTTTAATTCTTTTCCAACAAGCAAGTTAAAAAATCCACAGGAACAAAACAATTCCTTGCCATACTTCTGCTTTCCAAGTTACTGAAGGAAGAGCTTTATCTCCTGTTGCTCACAAAGAAACTTCAAACTTTGCAACTGAAATAGGAAGTAGTGTGGATTCAAAGGATAAAATCCCAGCACGAGCAGACACAGGATAAATTCCTGCAACCTTGAGTGAGATGCAGAGTTTGTGATGCACTGAGGGGGGGGACAGTGGGGATCTGCTGGTGCCCAAGGGAATTCAGCTCTGGGTTACAGAGCAGCCAGAGAGGACACCCAGCAGTTCTCCAGGCTGTCCTAACCCTGGGCAATCCATTAGTGTCACCAAAATTAAAGGATGAGGAAAAAAGGAAAGGAAAAAACCTTCTTTCTGTTTGCAGTTTCTCAGTGCATCCCCAAAGGTGTCAGGGCTATTAAATGTCCATCACTCTCCCGTGTGCCAGCACATCCACTCAATTTATTTTCACAGCAATTTGGAGTCCCAGTGTCTTTACCAGAGCCTGGCAGAGACTCCTGGGTGCCTGCAGGGAGGATTTTCTAAGAGCTGCACTTCACTTTAAAGCTGTGACAAGTGATTAACAGCTCGGGTGAAACCTGCACCACCAAGATCTGAGGACTCCAAGGACACTTTGTGCCTCTTGAAACCCTCGAGTGGCTTCTTGACTCAACAAAAGCAAACCAGGATTTCCAAGGGAACGGACACAGAGTGCAAATTTGGAGGAGAAAAGCTAAGAAACTAACTGCATCTCTCCAAACTATATTTTTTTTCTTTTCCCACAAAGAATCCTGAACCAACCAGAAAGACTGAGGGGATTTATCTGGAGCTCATGGTTGGCTCCTTTCTCTGTACCTGTGAACACCCCACACTGCTGGATGTGCTGCATGGGTGGGATCCCCAGCCCAGGGCTTGTTCCTCAATTTTCTTACCAANCCACCCTCACAGGGAAGAATTCACTTCTAAAATCCCATCCAAACCTACTCTGCATCAGTTTGAGGACATTCCCCCTTGTCCTGTCACTCCATGTCCTTATAAAATCTGTCTTTTTCCATGTTTTTTTCAGCTCCCTACAGGTACTGAAAGGCCACAATTAGGACATTTCAAACCCTTCCCTTCTCCAGGCTGAATTTCTACTTTTGTTACATGGGGATCTACTTAGATGAGCACAAAGAAATCTGAATTCCCCAGGTCTCATCCCTGTAAATACTAATGCAATTATTAAGGGAATGTTCCTTTTCTAGATGGGTAAAAAGGGTGAAAAAAATCTGTAAAAAGCAGAAACTTGGAAATCCATCTCCCAAAGCAGGAGCTTCTCTCCTGAAGAACCAACTTATGTTAATTCTCTCCTGAAGAGCCCTGAGGAGCATCTGAATGTGGCAGAACAGCACTTCTGCCTCAGCTGTGGGCAAGGTAAGAAGACTTAGAAATTAATTTATAGCACATTTTTCTTCAATCCATGATGGTCCAAGTAGGCTTGGTCCTAATTTCATTTAGGGTTGGGAAGAGAGTTCAGGAAAACAAATGGATCTCTCCAGATTAAACATGGGTGGAAGTCTGAGTAATGAATTGAATTGGCCCTGGGATCATTTTGCTCATCCTTGCTTTTGTGAAAATATTTGCAGTGTGACTTGTGGGCCAAGTGAGCACTGCCTGTGTTTGTTATGGACCACAAGGAATGTTTGGAGTAGAATTTTGGAAAAGGTCGCTGGATAATGTGGATTAGTGGCTGCCTGTGCAATTGAAACTGTGCCATAATTAAATACCAGCAGCAATTAGCAAATAACAACCAGAAATTAACTTATATAAAAAATACCTTTAGAGAAAGAGCAGCTGCCACAAGAACATATAATTTGGGGAAAGATGCAAATGATTCTGAGATGTTTTATCTCCTCTTCCCCTCTACCTCCAAAGTCCTGGAAAGCTCCATGGCCTCCCAGGATTTCTCCTGCAGCAGCCTGTGGTGGAAAACGGGATTGATCAGTTCTACCCTTCTGCCTGAGCAACCTGAACCACCTATTTAGGTGCCCAGGAAGGCCAATATTTTCCAAATATTTGGTGGCTGTTGTCACTAAGAGAATCCCTGGAGCATCTGCTCCTCAAGGAACTGGGATATTAAGGGGCTCTTTTCCACCTGTGGAACTGGCAGCCAGGAGGGATGCAGAGGGCCCTGGAGGTTTTGTTGGGGATGGGGAATTCTGTTCCTGCTGGATAAAGCCAGGCTGTGTTTCTGTGAGCTGTTCCTTTGAGGACAGAAACACACGGACACAGGAAATAAAACCACTGAAAAAATGAGGAAGCTGGAAAGGAAAAGAAAAGAATAATAGGAATCCATGATTTACAGACCAGCACAATGAGAGGCAGAAATAAAGGAGCCTGGAGTTTTATAAGATTATCTGAATTCATTGGAGGAGCAATACAAGAAGTGAAGCTTTGTAGCTCTAGAGACGATATTCCCTCAACTCTGTGTGTCTATTCAAAGCCTGGTGAGTGGATTTGTCAAGCTTAAAAGACTGGCAGACTTGGCAATCTAATTCTTTTATCTGCAAGCCAGGTAGGGCACAGGCAAGTGCCCAACTTTCCCGTGTTCCTCTGCCAACATTTTCACTTCACACTCGAGGGACTTGGGGCAGAGGGTACAGGGAGCTCAGCCTTTGTGTTTGTTCTGCCCTGTGGCAGAGCCAGACAAAGGTGCCAATGATGTGTGAGGATTACGGGAAAGTCTGACCCTTTGTCTGCTTCAAAATGAGCTGAGAAGATCCAAGAAAGAGCATTAAAGCAGCACAAGCTGGGCCTGGCCTGGGAAACAAGAGTCAAGGGAATGTCTGGTGACTGGTTGGGGCAGGAGGGTTTTGTGCTGACTCCTCAGCCAGGACATAAAAACATCTGAAACTGAAAATAAAGTGTCTGCCCGGCCTCACTGGTGGGATACCAGAGCAAGTCTCCGTGTTCCATGCCCCCTCCAACAAGGCTCCCACCAAACTTCACATCAGTGGGGTGTCAGGAGGATCCACAGCTCTCCTTCCAGAGGAGAGGAATTCCTGGTGCACAGAAAATACCCTGCTTTTAGCTGGAGAACTCCAGGGAAGGCCAACTGTGCCTGCAGTGAGTGTGGGGCATCCCAGGAAGGCTCCAGGACCCAGTTGTGGGGAGTTCCCAGTGCAGGGGAGGAAGGGCAGCTCCACACTGTGCAGCAGAGCTGAGACAAGGCCTGAGTTATTAATCCCAACCCTGTGGGTGATAAAGACACATCCCAGCATGTCTGTGCTGGAGAAAGGAGGTGAAACCACGTTTCTTTTATTCCAGGCATTCCAAGTTATCTAATTCCCATTCAGCCCTAAACATGCATTCATGTTGTCTGCAAGCTAAAACTCAATATCTCAAGATATTTTGTCCTCCAACCATTGAAACTTAACCCTGGGGTTTTTTTTCCTATGAGTTTCTGATGAGGCTGATTAAGATGTAGTGAAGTCAGATCTGGGATGGAGGGTAACACATTCCAGCTCTGCTCACAATAAGAGTCTCAGATTTACTCCTGGATCCCAAGTGTTCCTCTCTGACACAGGATACTGCATTCCCACAGAGTTCTGCAATCCCTGCTATGCAGCAGAAGTGTGTGGTCAAGAGTATTTTGCATTGTTGGATAACAGATTTCAGGAATGTCTCACATCTTCCATGCAGCACAGGGTCTAGTTTTTGACAGAGCAGCCACACACTCATTATTTTCTGGGCAAACAGCAAAAATCAGCCAAAGGCACAAAAATCTAAAATCTCCCTTTCAACTGTTTCAGTGTGTTGCTACTTGTCTATGGGCACTAGACCTGCATAAAAGGACTGAACGTCTCTGAGCAAAAGACAACCCTTCAAACATGAAATATTCGCTTCATTTAGGGCCTCCAAGCTTTTTGGAACTTCATGCTGTGCCACAAACCTTTGGCTGCAGCCCTTTCCATCAGCCCATCCAATTCCCCCTCTCCTCGGGACAGGCTGACTCCAGAGCAGGAGCTCCCACAATCCATTTTAATACCTGTCCCATCCTCTCCTTTCCATGGACCACCCAGACCTGGAAGCTCAAAGACAGCCATATTTCCACATTATTTGGGTTTGGCTTTGCTTTTTTGTTCTTTTGTTTTTCCTACAGATAAACTCTGACAGACTCTACTGGGAGCAATAAAATCAAATTAAACCCATTTTCATATTACAGCATAATGTGGATGGACTTGTTTTCACTAATTGCATCTAATTATGTGTCTCTGGTAGGTTTGATTGTGGGATGTTCAGGGACTAAATCACTTCATGCTTTTCCCTTTGAGAGTGTGTAAAATCTACTTTATCTAAAAGGTACATGGAGCAAAATGGAGAAAATCTCCAGGAACTCCAACCTTCTAGAGAGGGAAAATCAACTCCCATGAGGAGCTGCTCCAGCACATCCTTGTTTGGAGGGGGCTGTAAATTAATTCAGAACAGAACACAATAAGGAAATAAGAGTCAGGGCACAGCCAGGGACACCAGAACTAAGGTTTTGTGACTTCTGGGCAGAGCTGCTCTGTGGGACATTTGTTATTCAGCTTGGAGGAACCATTAACAGGAGACTTTTGTTCTGCTTCACTTTATTACCATGTTGGATCCTCACAAATGAAAGGAGAGGAACGTGTGTCAACAGCCACAGGGGACAGATCACTCCATCTCTGGGATCCAGCTGTTCCACAGCACAACTGGATTTTCTACCTGAGGTTTTCTGGTGCTGTTGTTGAATCAGAGCTCTTGAGACACAGGTAAAAAATCAGCACTTACCCAAGAGCTGCTTAGACACTAAAGGGCTGGGAAATATCCTTGAGGAGCCCTTGAGATGAAAATCCCTGGCATCCTCTGGAAAAACCAACTCAGGTGTCCTCAGACACCAGGATAAACCTAATCTCATGGCCTAAATTCCACCTAAATTTACACCATTGTAATTCCCATGTCTTTAACCCAATGACATTAAGGGCAGTTGATGTTCAATTTATTTTCAGAGCTGAGGTGCTGTGGGTTTAAAGTCCAAAGTTCTTGGTTCTTTAGACCTTGCTGCCATTCAGGCCCTAGAACTGTGATTTTAAAGGGGTGAGGGAATTACATACACCCAGGATTTTTAGATCCATAAATGCCCATGAGTCTCACAGGGACACAGGGATCTACATATCTTGGGACTGAAGGTGTTATAAAGTGGATTTTGCTTTAGGTGCAAAATATTCTGGTTTTATACTTTTGCCACCAACTGAGAAGAAAGCAACACTGTAGGGAATGAAAACCAGTTTATGAAAACTAGCTGAGCCAGTTGCAGCTGTTTAGATGTTGCTAATGCTTCTTTCTGTCCCTTGGATATGAAGCTGGGACTCTTCCCAGGATGGGAGTCGTGTTCATCCCAAAATTAGTGCCCAGTGCTTCGGGTGTCAGACTTGCAGGAGCAGTTTGAAGTCACTTATGAAAAATTAGGGCTTTTGTAATAATTGGCAGGTTTGCCACCAGGCAGACTGTGCTTTCAACTTAACTTGGAGCAGGGGGAGGCAGAATGAGTAAGAAAAAGGAGAAAAAAAAAGAACAAGAAAAGACCTCGACGGGGGGAGACCAAGGAGAGGAAAGCAATGAATCTTGTGTATCATATGAGCTCCCAGGGCACTGACTTTCTGTGCCAGTGTCTTATTTGCATGGCTATTTCAATAGGAAAAATAAACAGGCAGCTCCACAGCTGCCCATTAGTATTCCAGGGCTGTCCTGGCTCTGGCATCGCCCTCGGCACCGGGAGCTGGGGGTGCTGAGAGCTGAGCCCCAGCACCGGGGCTGCCAAACTCCCCCAGCCAAGCTGCCTCTTGTTTTGAGCCCCTTTGCCCTCCTGAGACACATCCCCATCCCCGAGGGTGAGGAAATGTGAGGTTGCTTCCTTGTGCCAGTGCCTTTGAGCAGCTGGGATGTTCAGCCCAGTGGAGCTCAGCACTTTGGGCTCTGGATTTTTCCAGGGTTTCTGCAGCATGATGTCAGAGCAGGACTTAAGTGTAATCCCAATTGTTTGACTTGCACTTGGGGAGGAACATGTGGTACCTTTTTATTGCTTTTTTCTAAGTTAAGCTACATCATTTTTTGGTAACTGAGAGGATCTGTGGTTCCCAGGGAAAACTTGCATTGCAGATTTCAATATTTTATTCTGTTTCTCGGATTGAAATAGAGTTTTACTTCCCCTTCCCAACTGCTTTTAAAAAAAAGGTTTGTCTTTTGGTGTAAATCCGGATAAAACCATCCTGGTCTTGTCACCAGCACCCCATTGGAACAGGAGTGGATATTACATCACCTTGTCCAACTGGCTGATTGCCACTAACTCTGACTTCCCTGATTTATCCATGAATTCATTATATCCCGGACAAGAAGGGTTCCATATAATTTTTCTGCTTTTCAAGTACCAAAAACTGCTTCCCAAAAGAAACTCCCCAGTAACCTCTTGTCTTGCAGCCCCATTCCCTCACCCATTAACCTGTGCTGACACAGATGTCTGTGCAAGTGAATCCAAAGGTCTCATGGCTGTTTGAACATGCACTTATTCATGCCAAAGCCATGGGAATGCAGCCAGGGAAGGGGAAAAACAATAGAGCAGGAACTGTCTGGCCAAACAGAGGCAGCAGCCCCCTCTTGGCTGTGTAATATTGAAACCCACACTTGTCTGAGCCATCAATCACTGAGATGATGGAGAGATGCTCCTGGACCCAGAGAAACCCTGACAAGCTCGTGGAGGGGAATATTCTGTCACAGCCCCTTGGTTGATTCTATTTACAGATGGACTAAAAATGGAACCTGAAGATTCAACTCCACCATCAGGATAAAGGGAGATGAATCCCCACCTCATTTGCTGGCTGCTCTCAGGCTCTTCCTGCTCCCCATGGAAGTAACCACCAGGAAAATCCCTTCCAGCAGTTACCAGCTCCCTCACTTTGGAGCACAGCTGAAAATGCCTTTTATAATCTCAATATTACAAATTACCATCGAGTCCGAACTATAAACCTGTGGCCAAACCATAGCTAAAACTCATCACTTTGATTTCCATCGCTTTCCAAGGGAGAGGAGCCAAGAGCAGTCAGTTCCTTTTTGAAGGGAATTATGCAGCTCACAAAGCACCCAGAAAGAGCTGACAACATCAATTTAGGATGCTCAGTAACTTGCAAGGCTTCCAGTAGTTCAGTTCAAACAATTCACCAGGATTTCTTGGTGTCTTCAGCTTCTCCATCTGCAGTTAATTTTGGGAATGGAAGGTGCTCGAAAAATGCAATGCCCTCAGAAGTGCAGGGCATGAGAAGGGATGAGGGGAGAGTGTGGCCTTGGGATCAGCTGAGTGAAATCAAATTATTTTAATTGACAAAGCTTCAGGTTCCTGCCATGTGTGCATGGCTGTGCTGAGGGTCTGTCAGAATTCCTCTGTACTCCGTGGTATTTTTTTGGATCCACACTCAAGACTTGAGTACAGGGGGCAGGTTACCAGTGAAATCAGAGCAGGGCAATTATAATGTTATTATTAGGCCACTTCTTCCAGAATAGAAACTCCAGAGAAAGCGACACCACGAGAGCCCTGGCAATGTAATTAGGGAGCAGCCAGACTTCTTAGTCACGCTGGATTTTCTAATGTGGGGCTGACAGGATACCCAGGAAAAACAAGATGACTGTGCAGATTTCTGGAGAGGAGCCTGTGGGATCAGCTGCATGGAATAAACCCTGAGTATCCTCGCAGTCAAAGATATCCCATGCTGATTGAAGATGCAGACTTTGCCTGGAATATTGGATTCAAGTCCATGGCCTGCAATCTAAAAACAAACCTCAGCCTAAAACAAGGCATTTCAGATCCTCATTTCTTGGAGAATTTGACCTGACTCATATGAAGTGCTGAAATCCAAAATTTAATCAGCAGTTTCTCTCACAGGCTGGATATCAGGCTGGGAATCTCATCAGGACAGGATTTCTTGTGAGATTTCCAATTCCTGATGGCAGAAAATACCACAAGAAAAGCCTTGCTTTATTCAAGCCAAACCCAGACGTTTCAGAGACGTGCAAAACTAAACAGGGAAACACCCCAAGTGCTCTGAGACACAGGGAAGCTTTTTTAGGATTCCTGTTAATGTGACCAGATCCCTTTGTGGTCCCTCTGTTCAGCCACGACAACCTGACAACAAATGGCCATTTCTCAGCAGTTCAGGCTGATTTCTCCTTTGAAGGAATGAGATTCCTTTGTGCTGAACAGATCCTGTCTTGCCAAAATCAGGGCTGTCAGAGGGCTCCACACAACTCACCAGTTCTTAGCAATGGAAGAAAGAAACCCCAAATCCAAACAGAAATTAGCTCAACCTGTTATTAGTGGTTAAAAGGGGAGAAGCTGTAATATTGGAGTCTGATGTGGTCCCACTTGCTCCTGAAGAGGGTTAATTTTTTTTCAATAGCGAAGTGTAAAAAGCAACTTGGAGCTTTCTGTTCTTGCTGAGAAATCACAAAGATCTTGAGTGCCCTCTACAGCCACCCTGGATTCCTTCATGCCCTCAACACTCAGCTCAGGTTTTGTGTTCTTCTTCTCCCTGTTTCTCGAGTGAGCTGCAATATACAGTCCCTTAAACGAGCTTTCAGCGCTGCATTAATCACATGCCTTAATGGGCAAATTCAGCTTTTTTCCTGCTAATATATTTGCATGCTCTTTACGTAAGAGAATGCTAAAAAGTACAGGCTGTGCAGCTGGAGAACCACGGGCTTTTTTCATCCCCACCCCAGTTATGCAGCGTGTGGTTTGTATCCCGAAAGGAGAAACAGAAGGCACAATTTTCCTCCCTGTGCACTGACACTTCATCTCTTCTGCTTGGAGCCAACTGCCTCTGGTTATGGATAACTCACGGAAAAGTCCTGCAAACCCCAAATTGCTCTGCAGCCTCCATTTACCGTGATTTACACAAGGCGTAATCACGGACTCATGGAATGGTTTGGGTTGGAAGGGACCTTAAAAATGATGCAGTTCCAAGCCTCAGACTGGGGGAACGGACACGTGTGCTGGTTTAAAAACAAAAATGAAAGCATCCTGACTAAGCCACGCAGGAGTTTCCAGTGGGAAAGCAAGACTGATAAAGCTGAAAACCGGGATACGACCCCGGTGGGAGTTGGGAATACACACAGAGCCAAAGCAGCATTTCACCCGGAGTTTCACCCACGTTCTCCTGCAGCAAACCATCCATCCCTTTAATGTCTGAGTGCAGAGCCAGGCTTTGTGAGCTGAGCTTTGCCCTGAGCACAGCTCAGCCCCTTCCCACCCGTGTCCTGCCCCCACGGACCCCTCTGCTGAGGCTTGGCAGGAACTGCCCCAGCCTTCCCGAGGCTGCCCTGACATTCCAGGGATCCCAGCACCGCAATCCTGAGGGATGAGCCGGGTTTTCTGCCTGCAAAGGAGCCCGGACTCGAACTGGTCCCGCTGGTCGCGCTGCAGCTCGACCTGAGTCACTTTAAATGTCCCCAGGTGATTCTCCAAGCTCGGGTGTGTTCCTGGGGGATGGTGGAACAATCCCTGGAATAGCAGCATCCCTGGAAGCTCCGCTGCCCTGACCACACCAGCTTCCTGGGAGTCACCCCATCCCAGGAACACTTGGTGTGAAAGGGGTTTTTCCAGCTTTAATGAGGGAATCATCATCCTTTTCTTGCTCTGCTCCTGTAGCCAATGTCTCCAAAAATATCCCGACAGGAGCTGAGCCTTTGCTTCATCAGGAGCTGCATGACCCGAGGGGCTGCTAAACCCCCAAATAACAACAAATGTTTTATTTACAACTGCTAAATCGTGCCCATGTGTTTCTGAGCAGATCCTTTCCTAGCACATGAATTCACGTGCCAGAAATAATCCCTGTTAACACACATGTTTTTTTAGCAAACCCTGATGCTTAATATGGCAAACCCCCTTTTGTTTCGTTATGTTTCACCCTCTGTTCTCAGTTTTACAACTTCCTGGAAAATCAAAGCATTTATTTATCAGGAGGGGGCAAAAATTAAAAAATTTTCAATTGAAAATGTTATTCCCCCTGTGGTGTTTTCATTTCAAAATACAATTTGATTTTCTGTGTGTGTGTGGAGATGAAATTATCCCCTGAAATGAAAACCTGTGTTTCATTTTGAAATGTCAGCCTGAACAACATTTTCTGTCTAGAAATGTGACTTCATTCTTATGTTTAAAAATAGAAAAATGAGATTCCATGCTTCATTTTAAACACTTCAATTTTTCAGCACAAAACTTGTTTCCCTCATTGCTGACTCTTCCTTCCTCCTCTCCCCTCATTCTTTTCTATGCTGGAAAAGCAGAAAAGGCACAAAACTGGCAAAAAAAGGTAGAAATAATTTCCATCACTTTTTTTTATTTTTTTTCCAGACAACATAATGTTGAATATTTTTTCCATTTATAAAATAGCGACAAGTGGAAAAAAGGGAATAATTATATTTTTTCATGTTTTCTCCCTTTTTCACTTTTTATTGTCCTGAATTATGAACTTTGTATTGCAAAAATATAAAGGGCGAGGGAATCATTCCTAAAATCAAAAATCAAGGAGGAGAAAAGTGAATAATCCCATCATTTTCAGGAAGCACAGCCTGGTCCAAAGTCAAGATGAAATAAAAAATTGAAATAAAAAGTTGAAATAAAAAATTGAAATAAAAAATTGAAATAAAATTTTTAAAAAAGGAAGCTCCAGCAATAGTTCCTGGGAGGCACCACGTGCTGTCCCAGATCTCCATGAGCCAACAAGTCCTTTGGGATCCCTCATTCCAAGGAATCAGTGCAGCTGGGAGGTCCAGGAGTGAGGGAGCTGCTGGTGGACACTCAACTTCCCAATAAAACAAACCACTGACACCTCCAACCATCCCTTGGATGTTTGTCCAAGGCTGGGCAAACTCCTGGAAATCAAACCTCCCCCTGTTAAATTCCCAGCTGTGGGCTGGGAATATCTGCCCCAGGAATATTCAGGATATTCCCAGTTGCAAGTTGGGACATAATCACTTGTTATTTACAGGGTCACACCCCACACCCCAAAGGACGGTGGAGGACACGAGTGCAGAGTAGCTGGTGACAATAAAATAAGATTAGGCTGGAGCCTTGTCTTCACTCACTGATAGAAAAGGAAAATCTCCCAGAGGACAAGTTGAATCCAGCTGTGAAATATTTCAGGGGCCTCAGACTCATGTACCAAGCAAAGGATAATAGGAACAATAAACCCCTGACAGACACATCAGAGTGTTTGGAGTGGGTGTGTAATCACTTTATCAGATTTTAAATGATGTGCAGAGTTTGTATTTCTGTTCTCTCCTGTGTGCTTGGAAAGCAAACAGTGAATCCAGAGTGATTTGAGAAGAGACCTGAGAAATGTTGGACTCCAGATGAGTTTTCTACCCCATAAATTCAGCCCTTCCCTGCTCCTGGTCTTTGTTGAGCCCCACCCTGCTCACACACCCTCCCACAGAACTGAAGAGCTGCATTGCTCTTGGTGCTTCTTCTCATTTCCCACCCAATTCCTATAAAATAAACACATTTTATATATTTTTTTGTACCAGAAGAGCAAATGACTCACAGTTCCCCTTGGTGTTTGACACAGGAATTGAGCCCAGCTCCAAGCAGTGACCTGCTGGTGTGGATCCATCCCTGGAAGTGTCCAAAGCCAGGTTTGGAACAACCTGGGACAGAGGAAGGTGTCCCTGTCCATGGCAGGCTTGGAATGACATGACCTTCAAGGTCCCTCCCAACTCAAACCATTCCACGATCCCATTATTCTGTGCTGCAAACTTACAGAGAAATTCGGGATGGAAAGCGATGATGGCAAAGTTTAAGGACTATTTTTAACACTCACATTGTCTGGAAGCTTCGTTCATGCCCAGATTTCTTTTCAGCTTCTCTTTTGGGAGGAATATCCTGGCTGGATCATTACTCCTGTCTCCTCCAGCTCTTCTGCTGCTACAGAAACCAAACTGGGAGACAAACTGGGAGCCAGATGTATGGGCACACTGGGAGAAGACACTGCACTGGTGCAAGACCACAGTTCATTTCCAGGGTTCTGGTTTTCTAACTAGAAAAGAAGGTTCCAGACAGACCTTGTTGCAGCCCTACAATACTTGAAGGGGGGTTAAAAGAAAGATGGGGACAGGTTTTTAGCAGGGCTTGTAGTCATAGGGCAGGGGGGAATGGTTTAAACTGAGAGGAGAGGTTTAGACTGACTATGAAGAAGAATATTTTTATGATGAGGGGGTAAATACTGGCACAGTTTTCCCAGAGAGATGGTGGATGTCACATCCCTGGAAACATTCAAGGTCAGGTTGGATGGAGCTCTGAGCAGCCTCTGGTTGAAGATGTCCCTGCTCAGTGCAGGTTTGGGAGAGATGATTTAAAATCCCTTCCAGCCCAAACTATTCCATAAAAGTTCATTTCACCCAGTCACGTCTCAAGGCTGATCACACCCTGTAGGAGACACTTCCACAAACCCCATCCAAGCCATCCCTTGATGCTGAAGAGAGAGAACAAGATTCCAAAGCATTTGCAGAGCACATGAGAAGTGGGGAGTCACAGGACAGGCCCAAGGACATCATTTCTTATGGAAAAAATCAGCAGAAAGAAGAAAATTAAAGCAACAACTCAGAGCTCTCAACTTCACCGAGCTGGGTCAGGGAGTGCTTCTGTTTTAATCATCACAGTGCCTGGTTGTGCAGATAGTGCAGTGACTCCAGCACTCATTTATTTGGTGTATTTGCCCCAGCCCAGGTTCCTGTCTCTGCCTCTGCCTCGTGCTTTGTGCTGCTGCTCCCTCAGTTTAACCAACCTTGACACTTAAAGGCCAAAAAATTAATCTTCCAGGTAAAAGATGGCCAAGATTCCTAAATTATGTGCCTCTTCATTATCTTTAGGTACCTCCTCAGGACAGATGAATTGCCTGAAAGTCAGGGAAGAAAACCCTACAGGGAGAAAGCAAAGAATAATGTGCAAATACTCCATGAAAACACGAATGTGCACCAAAGGAAAAAGGGAAAAACACACATGCCATTTTTTTTCCCCCACTCATTCCGTTTCCTTTCTGCTCACTGGTTCAGGGCTGCTGGTGGAAGATGGAGACACACATTAATTCTCCATGCAGAAAAGTAAATAGTGCTCTCCATCCTCCGGGATTCCGACGTCTGCTCCCAGCTGTCCCTGAGGAATCTTCCCCCACTGCCTAATGGTCTCTGACCATGGCAGAGCCATTTCTGGGAGACCAGATCATTTTCTAAAGCCTCATTTAGACTCAAACACAAAAAAAACATCCCCCTGTCACACTGCAGCGATTTCAACCCCGCAAACCTCCTTTTTCTTTATTCCTCGGAACTGATTTAAAATGCAGGGATGGGGTTAAGAAAGAAAAAGAGAGGTAAAGGAAGGAAGGGAAGGAAATAGCACAGGAGCTGACTTTCCAGAGTTGCATTAAATGATGGATTTTAAAAGTGCATTTTAAAGAAAGTTGTGTAACTTTTTCAGAACAAGTGCCTGCCATAAAAGAGAGAGAAGGGAAAAAGACATTATCTGGTCTGGTAGTTTTCAGGAAGTTGTGGTCCCAATTCCCTAAAAATAAAATTCCTTTATGATCATCATTTTGCTGATTAGTTCTGTTAAAGTAGCACCCTGAAAACCTCAGCAGAACTTGGGATGCTGCTGTAAAATCAGATTAGTGATGCCCAGATCTAGTGACTGACTGAATCTGCAACAGGGGGAACACAGGAATCCTCTCCAGAACAGGCCCAGGAGCTCAGAACTTGAGCTTTTATTTCAGTTTTAGCTGCAAAATGGAAACATGATCTTTATTTGTGAACCGAAGTATGTCAGAAAACATTTCTTTTTTGCCTTTATGGAAATGTTTGAGTGAGACAAGAACAAAAATTTGGATTTTCTTAATGTTTCACCTCTCTAATTTCCAGCTACACCTTGAAATAGGAATGATGGGAATAACAAGATTGGCCATAAACGATTTGACAGGAGTAATAAGAGCCTGGGAATCATTGTGGTGAACATGGAAGTTTCCTGGTGGGAAACTTTCCTGGATGGAACTTTTCAACCAAGTCCAGTCAGATTGGAAAGTACCACCAGACAGGAGAGGCTGCAATGGAAGCTCATAAAATAGGACGAGATTAAAGGACATCTCAAGAGCAGGGCCAGGAGCAGGATGGAATCTCCTGCCTCCTCATTCCTGGTGCAGTTGAATGTTTAAGTGTCCATGGATTTATTCCCAAACTCCCAACTGCCAACCTGGGGAGGGAAATCAGCCCATCTTTCTAGGAAACGACTGATTTCATGGGCCACTCTGGTAATGCCATTAAAGATGATGTTTTGGAACAATAACTAATCTGTTCTCTGGGATATTTGCACACTGGAATTCCTTTTCCCTGCCCTGATTTTTTTTTTTTTCCTTAGAAAGAAAACTAAATTGCTGTGGGTAATCCAAAGCTGATCTGACTAATTTATGGGGGATAATATGATTGATGTGGAGCCCATCTCAGAGAGTTTTATCTTTTCTGGGTCAGAACTTTAAAATTTAGTGCAGCTCTGAAATCAACAGAGCAGAGATCTTGCTGTTTGGATTCAAGGGCATTGAAATATTCTGTAATATTTTAAACCTTTTTTGAAGCCTCCAACAGAAATGAAAAGAGTTAATTTTGGGGCCTCTCTGAAAAGACAGTTTATCAGATGCTCCCAGCTTGGGTTTATTGAAGATCAGGGACAGCAATGATTCCCTTAACCAGGTTTTTGGGATATCAGGGTCCTGGACTGAGTGACATTGTGCCCCAATTCCTCCCTTGCAGCCCCAAAGCAGGTGACCAGGATCACCTGTTCTTCCAGTGACCTCTGATGGGAAAATTCCAGCTTTTAACCCAAATTTCAGGAGCCTGAGGCCACACCAACAGGAGTTTCTGAGGGGAGGAATGTGCTTTTTGCCTCTTCTCATTGCTATAACCTTGGGGATTTGGTTCCACTCAGAGGTTATGTGGCCACTGTTGTGTTTCATTGCCAGGGATTTGCTTGTATTTCCAAAGTTCTCTATAAAAAGTTTAAACCATCCCTGCTGGAGACTGAGCAGAGTCTTTTCCAAAGACAAATGATGGACTTGATGGTCCTTGTAGGTCCCTCCCAACTCAGGATATTCTGTGATTCTGTGATAAAATAAATAAACAAGTGTAGCTTGGACAAAATGCAGTGGAAAAACCCCCACCTTCATCATTTTTATGCATCTATAGAGTAGCTTGTTGTTCCAGTTTGTTTCTTTTCCATCACTTTTGAACCCAGAAGAGCCAACTCAGCCTGCCAGGAACTCTGGTGACACTTTGGTCTATGATTATTTGTCATTTCAGTGTCCCCACTCTGCATTAAATTGTGCCCAATGGTGCCTGGGGGCCTCAAGAACCAACAGTCTTTGCCTGAGGGCAGAATTACGAGTTGCTAGAGGGTTTTATCATTCTTTTTTTAATCTTAAAAGAGCAAAATGAACAAGTAACCCCATTTTCTCAATGCTCTTCCTGTTCCTGTTTATTGGTCCAGTGGAAGGTGTCCCTGCCCTTGCCAGGGGGTGGAATGAGAGGAGCTTTAATTTCCTCCCCAGCCCAAACCAGTCTGGAATTCTTTGAAAACGACTTGGGGGAAAATGTTTCGTGTGATTCCATTTTCCTGGGAGAAGGAGCCACCCAAGCTCTGGCAGGGAAAGGCTCAATCTGCCAAACCTCAGGCACGAGGCTTTGGGTGCTTGGCCAAAACCCAAAGGGCGCTTTCAAACTTTTCAGGCTTTACTTGTTCCTGTGTCAACACATTTGCTTGCTGGGACATGACTGGCACAGGATTTGGTCTCATCTAAACTGAGATTCATGAGGTAATTTATAGAGGAAATAAACCTCTTGTGGTGGGACAGTCTGAGTAAAAGAGGCATGTGCACAGCCTTCCCTGGTATTTAAAATGTGTCTTATGACTCTCTACATTCTGATGTATATTATGACTCTTAAGATTTATTTTTGGGTTTGGTTGAGAGGCTCCTGCATTAATTCAGCCCTTTGCAGGACTTTTCCTGGTGAAACAGATGCTGGTTCTGTGTGAAATGCCCCAAATCAGCCCCACATATTTCACCTTTAGCAAAACAAAACAAACAAAAAAACCTTCTTCGAGCCATAATTTCCACCCAGATTTTGGCTCTGAACTTCTGATGAGAACAACACTGATATAAAGAATTTGTTACCACCGCTGTCTCCTCATGGAGAACCCAAAATTCCAGCAACTACCTCTACCTGTCTGAACATCATTTAGCTGAGACTCAAAATCCAACCAGCAATTAATTTCAGAAAAGTCAAACTTAGCAGAAGGAACAGTTTCCTCTTGGATGGGCTGTGTTTATTTGAACTGTACTTTGTCCACATGCCCAGTGCTGCTTTCTTGCTCAGGATATGGGGAATTGCAAATGCTCATTTTCCTCACACACTATAATTACTGCACACATCAACTGCTTTTCTGCACTTCTCCAAAAATATGGCCAGTAGTGTTTGCACAGGAAATTCTGGCTGGCAGGGAACGCCCTGGATTTCAGCCCTCCTTGCTCTTAATCTCTGAAAATCAGAAATTACCTGGTGCTACTTGTTTAATTTGTGAGTTGCACGAAACTCATGCTGGGGTTTGGTCTAGACATTGCCCCTATATCCTAAATCTATGCTGGCTGTGTAAGTTTTCCAGGAATACCTTCTTTCTGCCTTCCTAATGTTCCCAGATTTCTTCTCAAAGACAGACTGTATTTGCAGTTGTTCCTGCAGGAACAGAGAATCCCCACAATGTCCCAGTTTCGTGGTGGAGAGGGAGAACCAGGACACTTGGACTCCAAGTTTTGCAATTATTTCCCATCACTGACCATCAGATCTGAAATTTGTGGTGCATTTGATGGCAAGGAGGGACTCCTGGCCCACAGGAAAAATCAGCTGAGTGAGTAATGTCAGAAGGTGCACACCTTTGAGAACAGAACTTTGCACAGTAAACAGCTCCTGAGATTAAAAAAAAAGGTGTTTAACTTGATCTAAGTCAGTGTAAAAGCAGCAGTTGATGACAACCATCCAGTCAGGGCACATTGCAGATGGTGTTTTTCATGGCTGCAATCTATGTCAGAGCTTTTGCAGGAGTGGAATTAAAAATCTTCCCTTCTTTGTGGTGAAGACAGACAGATGCTTTCCTGCTTTAATTCCTGAGTGGCCATAACATGTTCGTTGACATTTCAACTTGATGTTTTAATTGGCTGATTTGAATAAAACTCAGACAGGTTGTGTTGCTCAGTTTTATTTTGTGTCTCCCAGCCCAGCAGCCAACAAAAAGAAGACAGAGGGACAAGGAGGGGCACTGACTTTTCACCTCTCAGATTCTCTCCCTGTTTTGTTTAGCTCTTAATATATTTAAATTCATGCCTTGTTAAATTAGCCCTGTGTCCTGGAGGGCCTGGAATCAGACACAGCAGTCCAGAAAGAGGGTGCCCAACATTCCTATCAATTGTCCAGGAAAATGTTTTCATTCAACATTTTACTCTATTTTTTTAAGTGAATCTGATTCTTTCTCATGTGCAGCTCTGAAAATGAACGTGTAATTTCCACCAGCACATCTCAGGGGTGTCCTTCATCCCTGGACCAGAAAAGGAGATTCCTAATTTTTTTTCCAAGCTGTAGAAGCCACTTGCTGGGCTGGATCACTCCTCCCCATTCCCACCATCCCAAGGAAAAGGGGAAAAGCTTCTCTGGAAACTGTGCACGTCTCTGTGTCTGCAGCAGTGGCACTTTCTGAGGGCTCAAAGATCACTTAAACCCATCAAGAAAGTGAAGCTCTCAGGGAAGGAGTGGTGTGACCTCACTAACCTGGATTTCTGTGGGAATCTCTCTGGTTTTGGGCAATTCTCTTGGCTTGTCAGAAAGATGAAGGGTCAGGAGGGCTGGGTGGAGTGAGAGAGGAAGACGTGAAAGCACATGAGCTCATCTACCTGGTGCTTCTTGTTCAGGTTGTGCTTGAAAACCCTGAATACTAAGAAAAATTGGAGATTCTGGAAGCCACTCACTCATCATTGTGGTGAATAACTTAGGACAAACCCACACCAGCTCAGTGATTCCCCACCCTCCCTTACTTTTGCCCTCAGATATATGTCTGTACTAACTAGATCTGCATTTTTCTCTCCCTCTACATCAACGTGGGCCACAAAACGAGGTGCAGTTTGTCTTTGCTCAATTGGGTGAGCAGATAAGGAAGATCAGTGTCTGCAAAACCACTGCAACTTCCAACCATTCCTGGTGGTTTGATCCGTGGGTGGATGTGCCACAGCTCTGGGGCTTTGGAATGGCAGGGAGCATTCCTGGGGCTTCCAGCAGGAGGGATCCCAGGGATTTGGGGTGAGTTGGCTCATCCCAGGTTGGTGCTTGAGGTGCAAACGTGCAGCACAAAGAGCCACAGCCCATTAGCAGGGCTGGGCATCCATCTCTGTCAGGGGGAAGGTCAGGGCTCAGTGAGCATGGAATCTGCATTCCCTTCACCCTGGAGATCGGGCTGGGATGGAGGTCACTGCCAGGGCAGCAGCACAGAACCCCCAGCTCTGCTTTCTGCCTCCCAAAAAGACATTTCAGCTTCACCTGCAGCTGCAGAGACCCCACGATTTTGTTCCTTCCCTGTAAACTCTCCCACTCCTTCGTGTTCCCATCAACCATTTGCATCCCACACAGTGTTTGGTCTGAAAATCCACCTCAGATTCCAGAATAATCCAGCAATAACAGCCTGGTCTCACTGCAGGAAGGGATGCCTTGACTGGGATGAGGAGATTTGGGATGCACAGGTAGCTTTGCTGGAGAAAATGGAATGTAAAACTTAGAGGAAGATCAATATCCATGGAGCAGATCCTGGTCTGCTGTTATTTCTCATATTGCCATCAGAATTATTTCTTTGATGATTATTCAACCTAAACTCAGAAACGGGGCTGTAACTGTGTCAGTATGAGAAGAATTGATGTGATATTCAGATATTTCCTATGGAATAGAGGCAGGTCCATATGAAATTAGTCCTTCCTTCCCATCAATCAACTGTCACACTAAATTATTTCAGAGTTCTAAGACTGAGCCTCTGGAATACTACAAGAAACTTGTTGTTTTAAATTCTAAACTAAGCAGCAGCTAAAATAAAAGCATCTCCTTCCACAGCAACACTCAGGATAAATTACCCTGAGCAAATTGGTCAGTCCTGGATCTCACTTCTTATTTTCACCTGGGAATTTTCAAAGGCAAAGGACATCCTGGGCTGCCAGCAAGTGTTTGGGCTGAAGTCCCTGCTGGACTGAGACACCCTTCGAGGGAGAGGTGGCACAGTGAAGGGAGTTGCTCCTCTCCGGGATGTTTTGGGAGGAATCAAGACATCAGCTCTCAGAAAACACCTTTGAGTTACCTGCTAAACTGAGTCCTTTCAGTTCTTCCCAGGATCCATCCCTGGGTTTGGAAGGGCTGGTTGTCCCTGGAGCTGTTGGTGTCCCGAGGGATGAGCCACTTACCCCAGACTGGGCTCTTCCCCAGGCAAATCTCCACCTGCTTTTATTAAGAACTGCCCAAAACCCAACTAAAATAACATTTTTCATTCTATCTTTGGTTCAAGTGATGCTGAGCAAGCAAGAAACACGAACAAAAGTAGTGGAATTAAAAGACACCGTGTGTTAAACTTCATGATAAATTTTATTTTTGGGTGGATCTTATCTAGAAAACCCTTCTTTGCTTCCATTCAACTCAAAATTCACCCAGACACACAAATCCCATCGACTTTGATGAGAAATGTTACATGGCCAGAACCTGAGCATGTGTTCTGATGCTTAGCAAGAAAGAGAGACCTGTTTTCTTCATGTAGCAGAAAGGAAATTGTGCTTTACTGTATTGTTTACTCTTCCCACTACTTTAATTTTCCCTTTGTTTAATATTTCAGCAGAAGCCATTTATCTTCCCTGATGATCAAATAAACTGGGTGGTAAAATAACGGATCTGCAATTCATTGGGAGGGGAAAAATGGTATTAAAAGGTAGAGCAAGGGGATATAATTTGGAAATACAGTAACGTGTGATTTGCCACCTCACACTCACCTCAGTGCCCGAGGGAAAAGGGGATTTTTGGAGACCAAAGAAAGATATGGGTTATTCTTTAGCAGCCCTGCAGAGCAGGGGATTGGAGCTTTGAAAGCTGATGCTTGGAAGAGCCATATCCTGCTCCAAGCAAGGTCCTTCTCCTGGTGAAGACAAGAGGTTCTCAGGAGTTGGGAAGCAGGAGGAGGGAGGGGGTGAGGCTCAAGCAGCAACAGTACAATGATGTTGCCTGGAAAAAGGAGATTTTCCTTCAGTCCCCCATGGCTTTGATCCATGACCAGGCTCCTTCTGGTGGTGCCCAGAACAAGGAGCAATAAACTGAAAAACAAGGAGTTCTACCTCAACAGGAGGAAGAACTTTGCAGGGAGTGCAGCAGAAGATGGAAGAGCTGCCCAGGGAGGTGTGGAGTCTCCGGAGCCATTCCAAACCCACCTGCTCCAGGCTTGGACTGGGGGATCTCCAGAGCTCCCTTCCAACCCTGTTTGCTGATTCTGGGAGTTTTTCCATGGGCTTCCCAGGGATTTTGGATGTGGAAGTCCAGACTTGCTGACTCCCAACTCTGGCTAATGAATTCTCTGCCAGTTCAGTGCATGAGCAGCTCTGACACCACCTAAAAACGACTTGAAAACAGGACATTTTAGACTGTTGCTCCCATTGATCCCTTTTTTTTTTTTTGCAGGCAGAAGGGCAGGATTCACTTCTCTCTCATCAATATTCATGGGATGCAAATGGTTATGAGCCTTTTTCTACGAGTTACTTAAATAGAAGGTCCTGATGTTCCCTGGGAACTGACAGCACAGGTTTGTATCAAGGTGTTCATCATCATTCCTTTCATCAGTTTTTCCTGGGTTTCCAGAGGAAAATGGGAATCTAATACCCCTGTAAGTGGCACATTTGATTACAAATCTACATAAAAAGTATCTCTTGCCATTTCAAATCTGCTTCTTATTCAGACACACAGACTTTATATAACACAGCCACCAAGAAAACAGATAAATTATAGAGATTAAAGTGATTTCATCCCTATCTTTATGCAGCAAATTGCTAAATTAAAATTCATTAAGAAATCTGCTGTGAGTATCAAAGCTCTTTTAAAAAGGCCTTCTCTTCTCCTCTGATCTGAATTTTTTAGTTTGAGGAAAGATTAACCAAATTAAGGACAGGAAAGTGTAACAACATGCCTTGGAGGACCAGCCTTAATTTTTCCAGCATATCTCATCTAACCACATGAATATTTTTTCCTGTGAAGTAGTATTTAAATATTTATTTTAAAATGCTGAAGTGCCTTCCTATAAAGACACAAATAATTGTTTAAGTTGGCAGGTCCAAGATCAAATAAAACACCTAAATGTGGTTCAGATATTGACATTTATTATTTTTTATGAGAAAAAAATGTACCCTAAAAGAAGACCTCAGAATACTTGATTATTTTTGGGAGCAGACTGTGGGTAAAAAACTGCCATTGCTATCTGAAATTTTTGAGAATAAAAGATAAAGCAGACCAGTATTCATGATCATATGTATATTTATGTGCTAAATGAAGTATTTTTATTTTTTCATAAATTTTATAGAGTCAAAGACTGCTGATGTTTCTTATAGGTAGCAGAACATGATCTTCTGCTTTTATCAGTATTAAAATTTCAGTGGTTGAAGCTCCAGTTGTTGATGAAATCACTATATTTTCAATTTAGGAAACCTGGTTTTCTGTGTGAAGCCTCTGGAGTTTAACAGTGAGGTTGAGCTCCCAACATCCTCCTGCTCATCCCTGCTCTGAAATAAGTGATGCCCATCCAGGATCATTTGCCATCATCCTATATTAATACTTTCCCATTTGATGATAAAGGTCACTTTTGGAAAAAAAAAAGATTTAAAAAAATTATAAGCACATTAGAGGCCACAATTTGCTCATGTCTGAGGTGGAAAGCAAAGGTGATTTGCAGAGTGTTTGGGGCAGCAAGGAGAGAAGGAGGATCCAGGCCCTGGGAACACATCCTGGCCATGATTGATGAGGGCCAAGTTGTTGACTTGGACTGGTCCTGCTCAGAGGGAGGCAGCAAATTGAGGAATTCATCATCAAAACCTTTAAAGCAGGACATTAAAACAGACATTGGGTTAAAATATACAACAAAAAAAAAAACCTAGAAAAAAGGTTAATTTGTTTTCATCTGCTGGTTCCATTCCAAAAGGTGAAGTTTGTTTTTCCCTCTCCAACCAGTTTGGGAGGAGATACGCCCCATATGCCACCAGTTGCTCTCGCACACAGAGCTGCAGCAAGATGTTTGCCAGAGGTCTGAACTCTGCTGAGCACGGCCTTCCCCTCCCAATTTCCATTTCCAGCTGTTTATTTGGATGGGACTCCGGGGCTGGTGAAAACGTGCTGCATTAACAGGCCTCAGAAATGCCACCCTGATCCTGCAGGCTGAGCCCTGGCATCCCAATGTGGGCATACTGGGGGGCACTGGGGGGCTCTGGTTTCTAACCCAGCCTGCCTTTGGTTGGAGGGATTCACACTCAACGTGCCCATGGACACACACAAGTGCAGATGCCCCCATGAGAGAGACAGAAAATCTTTCCGTTTGCAGAAATATTCCCATTTTTGGAGCTGTGTGTGCGTGTCAAGGCCAGGGGGAAGGTGGTGTTGATGTCCTTGAGGCTGTGACACATAATTTAACCCTTGGCTTCCACAGTGAAGGGGTTTGTTCAGCCTCTGGCAGTGGGAGAACACTGATCCCACAAAAGGAACCTGTAAATCATGGAGTGGTTTGGAAGGGACCTTGAAAAGGATGTCGTTCCACCCCCTGCCATGTGAAGCAGGGACAACTTCCACTATCCCCATCCAGCCTGGCCTTGGGCACTCCCAGTTTAACTGCACACATTGGTTTGTAACTCTCAGCATCTCCAACATCCCCACGAGTTCAGGAGCTCCAGGGACGTGGCTGCTCCGACCCTGGTGGGATGTGGGACCCAAATCCAATCGGGACAATAATGCAGATAAAGCCTGGACTTGTGCAGCAGGGCTGGCTCTGTCACTCTCTATTAGTTGATCTGGACAATTGCTTAACCACCCCTTTATTGCTTTGTGTTTTCTGATAATTCCCACTCTTAATTCCACCAATAGACAGAAAACTTCCTATCATGCCAGTCACAGAGACAATTATATAAGAACCTCTCTTTTTTTGTTTTGTTCTCCCCCTCTCTTTATTTCAGTTTAGAGAAACAAAGAGGCCCATTCATTCAATTTGCAGCTGAGTCTCTCAGGTTATGTAAATTGTTAAATCATCCATGCTCTTTCTTTTTAGCCATATTGCAAGCAGTGAATTTCCATCCCCAGCCTAAAGCTCACAATTGATCTGCCCCGACAAACACGGAGAGCGAGAGACATCAAGAGTTTCATCTTTTTTGCTTCCTTTCTCCCATTTAACCAATATGTTATACTCCCATGGAGAATAATAAAAAGAAATCAGAAGTCTTTCATGAAAACCTAAGTGGAATAAAACCTTGAGATATAATTAGGAGATGCCTGTAGACTTCATTTGAGCTTTATCCATTTCCATCAAGGCATAATTTAGTGCAGAAGCCCAGCCAAGCTCCCATTGACACACTCTGAGGTTTTTTAATTCTTACTATTTTTACATTACAGTTTAAATTAACCAGAAGCTTCATGGGAAAGCTGCTGCTTCTGCTCAATTATTGATGCTTCCATTGATTTCAGATTGTTGTAGGATTTCTCTGGAGTGGGAAATGAGCAATATTAGAGTTCCTTTTGATCACTTCATGATGCACATTAATAGGAGCTTTTGGGTTTACTTTGTGCTCATCCCAGTTTCCCTGCACCTTTCTGTGGCTCAGTTTTAAAAAGGAAAAGACCATTATAAAACCTGGCTTAGGCCTGGCTACTTGGGGACACTTGCAGTTAGTTTTTGGCCAGCAAGTGGAAATTTTTGCAAAGGATGGGTGAGTTCTGCTGTCCTTGCAGCAAATCAAGGCTGTGCTCCTGAAGGGACATCCCTTGGCCAAGAGCCAAGTTCAGAGATGTTTCTTCAGGAAAACACATTCATCTGGTTTGGTTAATAAAAGGAAGAGTCTAAAATTAAATATTAGGAAGAAATTCCTCCCTGGGAGGGTGGGGAGGCCCTGGCACAGGTTCCCAGAGAAGCTGTGGCTGCTCCATCCCTGGAAGTGTCCAAGGCCAGGTTGGAGCAGCCTGGGATAGTGGGAGGTGTCCCTGCCCATGGCAGGGGGTGGATTAAGATGATCTTTAATTCCCTTCCAGCCAAACCATTCCAGGATTCCTTACAGCACCAAAAAGGGCAATAACAAAACAACAGATAGGACACAGAACTGGGTGAAAACTCGGTAAATTTAGGAACACTTACACTAAAAACCACACTAGGAAAACTCCCCTGATGCCCACAGAGTTTTCCCTTTAGCAGGACAGGAACAGGAATGTGTTGAAACAAGGCTCTGGGTGGGCTCCCAGTGTCTGGTATCCATTAGAGCCCAACATTCTGCCGAACCAGGAGATTAATTCTCTTGCAGGAACCTGAGCAAACCAATAGCAGCAGAAAGTTAATCAAGCACTGATCCTCCCAATCCACTTAATCACAGCCAGCTGCTACTTAAAGCCTAAAAAGAGCAACATCCCCAGGGCAGCCCTTTCAGAGGAGGGGAGAAGCAATTCAGACAGAGCACCCTGGATGGGAGAAGGGCATTAAAAAGTTAATAAAATAAAAGTTAATTCCCTCAATCAAGGAGGTAGAGAATAGTTCTGGGAAGTTCTAAAGCTTCCAATATTAATTTCTTCCCGCCTCCCCAGCTGCTTATCCCTGGAAGGCATTTGATTTGTACTAAAATATTTGCTCATAACCCAAGTTTCCTCCTGGAGTGTACACAGACTGTGCAATGCCTGAGTCTTGGCTGTGGCTTTTTTCCCTCTTTCATTCCAAGTGTCTCTAAAAATCTTAAAAACACTGCCCACGCCAGTTCAGTTTACATTGGCTGGATAATCTTGTCTTCATTTTCTTTTTGAGGTACATATGGTCTCTTGGCCATGTCATCCTCTTAATATAAAATTTTGCCTGTTTTAACAAATGTGTTATTCCCCATTTGAACTTTATTGGACTGGAACATTTTGAGGGGTTCTGACAGGATTTTAGGTGTTTAAGCTTCCACATAGGAAATCCCTAAGTACATCAGAGAGGCCTCGTTGCAAAACACTCGAACACTTCATGTGATGTAGGAAAATGCTTTTCTTCCTGAATTCTCATTGGGGAATCTGAGATACTGATGGATTAAATGACTTGATAAAGTTACCTGGGGTGGCTGTGGCAGAGTCCAGGTTTAAATCCAGCTGTTACTACATGGACCAGTTCACCTGGGCTGGAAGGATGAGGTGCAGTCCATGGTTATCAGTTGTGCACTTGAGAGAGGATCTGGAGCTTGTGGGAGGACACTTAATTAACAGGAAAACTGCATTAAAATATCAGCTTGGTCACACAGGAATTTAGGAATGCACTGAACCCAGTGTTCAGAACCAACCTGATTATTGAGATCTGCCCTTGAGGGATGTGGCAGGAACAGAGTAAAGAGGGGAAGGCTCCTGGCAGTGTTTCAGTTGTGTCCCTCCATCCTGGAGAACATTTGTCTGCAGCAGGGACACCATCCCTGGTGGGGAATGGTCCCAGCAGGGCTGTGCTGCCTTCAGTTTTCCGTGTGGATGAAGATCCTGGCTCAGCACCTGGGGCAAATTGTACAATATTCCAAAACAAAACTCCTCCTGGTTCATCATTTTAACTCAGGGCTGTTGTAAGCAAGTTGTTTTTTAAAGGAAAACAAATTGTCATCAGAAGCAGCTCCCTTTAGCTTTGCTGGATTTCCACTTTTCCATGAATCTGCAAACATTTTTAAAATGCAAAGCCCTGGTCAGCAGTTTCATATTGTTGGTTATATCTTTGCCATGGCAAACACATTCCATAATGCTTCCCCTAATATTTGGTTTTCTGAAAAGTTTTCCACCAGAGAAGTATTCTTGCATATTAAAAGAGCAGCATGTTGGACATACCTCAGGCTTGCATTTTTTTCTTAGAACAGAAAATACCAAACTTTTAAGCAAATATTAATGTTTATACACTCACAGACACACACACCTGGAAGGTTCTGCACTCTCAGGTACCATGATATGAAAAAAAACCCTGGGTATCATCAGTATTCTGTTAAAAATTCATGGTTCTTTTGAAGGCACCTTATAAAAATCAGCTGGACCCTATTTTGTTTTTATTTTAAAGTCATTTACATAATTCCAGAATTTTTTGGTAAGCCAGCAGCAAACATTCCCACTGTGGTGTTGGTGAAACACCTCAACCAGAGAAATGTTTTTGGGGGGGTTCTCCTAATTCCTGCAGTTTTCTATAATACAGCTTGACTTGTTAAAATTAACACGGATGGAATTTTCCATATGGCTGCAAGAAAATCCAGTTGAAGTGGGGATTTTTTGTGGACTGCTTTGTGTTCAGGAGTTGCTGTCTGATAATTGCTTCCCAATTAATTAGCACTGGGTCCATTCCTGCCTTCCCCAGCTGTGGGCTCTGCAGTGCAGATGTTTTGTGCTGAGCATCTCCCACGAATTCCCTCCCATTTCCAGTGGCTGGAGCCTGGTGAGTGACAGCACTGCTGAAAAGCCAGTCTGCATTTCTGGGGAGAAATCCTGTCATCAGTCACCAGTCACCAGGATGCCCCCAGTCATTAGGAGCCAAATGGAAGAGAAGTTTCAAGGAGCTGACTGTGTTTTTCATACCTCATTAATGAGATGATTTAGGCTGAGGAACATTAAGGAGATCGAGTGATGCTCAGGAGAGACCTGGAGCATTAACGGATGCAGCTTAGTTCAAAACTCCCTTTCTAAGGCCATTTAAAAAGTGATTTATTATCACCACACACCTGAAAATGTCTGCAAGGCTTTGCCTTCCTGTAGCCAGAGGCAGAAAAGACATTAAACACATGCTCAAATAAACTCATTAAGCCAGAGCTGCATAACTCGATGAGCTGGGGAATCATTAAGGAATCACCCAGGCTTTTTTAAACTCAGTTCTATTTTCTGGAGCAATACTCACCCCAGCCCTTGTGTTATCCATCTCCACTTCCCATCTTGTTGTGTATATCCCTGCAATTAGCAAACTCCAACCCAAAGTGATCCTGTTGGATCAAGGTTTGCAGATCTATTTAAAAATTATCTTTCCCAGTTTTACTGACACTAAAGAGAAGCTGTGGCTTCTCCATCCCTGGGAGGGTTCCAGGCCGGGTTGGAAGGGCTTGGAAAAACCTGGGATAGGGGAAGGTGTCCCTGCCCATGACAGGGGGTGGAATGAGATGTTCTTGAAGATCCCTTCCAACCCAAATCATCTTGGAATTCCATGATACTAAAATCAATAGTGATCGTTAGAGGGGGGTTATCACAGGGCACAAACCTGCAGAATTTTGGAGGCCACAGTTCATTGTCCAGGGTTTCCAACCAGGTGTACATGGGACCTGGTGAGAAATGACAGAGAACTCGGGGAATTTTGGCAACAGGTTTTCACTCCACTGTGAGGGAGAAGCAGCAGCAGAAACTTGCCCTTCACAGTGGGCACAAGCTCTGCCAAGGCCCTGCTCCTGTGTGTGCTCAGTGAAAGAGGAGGAAACATGGATTTGTGCCCCTGGAATTCCCACCACACAGCCCTGAGCACAGGGAGAGGGGGCAGCCCCAGCCCTCGGGGGGATGACATTGCTGGGCAGTGTGAAAGCTCCCTGAGATCACCTGGAAAAGTTTAACACTACCCCTGCAAGGTTTTGGTGCATGAAGGATGAAAAAAAAAAGCCTGAAGAACATCCTCAAAATGTAAAACATCTTGGTCTTTTAATAATCCCATGCGGTATGTTTTCACTTTAGCAATAATTGTATTTTCTTTGTGCGTATTTTATTTAACAACATTTCAGGGCCCAGCTAATCTGTTCCAGCTGCTGAGGGAGTGAACAATGTGCTGAGCACAGAAACAACTGCCTTTATCAGGCCAGGATGGTTTGCAGCAGCAATCCAACACCCTGGATAATTCCCTGGAGAAATTGCAGTCACACCTTCCGAGGGCACCTCTGTCTGTGCTTCCATCAGTAGCCAGACTGGGATTGCAGGTGTCAGGAAGGATCAGGAGGAATTTATTGCTGAATTATATCAGTGTATATAACAGCAATTGTGGGGAGATAAATCAAAGTTCTGTAAGAAAAAAAAAATAATGGAGTTTTTCTAGAGCTGATGTGAAGGCTTGTGGTGCATTTTTGTTTTATATTACAGTTTTCAGAGCAAACAAAGCATCCTAATGGGATTAGGAGGTGTGACAGTTCTGCTGGAGCATCTTCATCCACCCATCCAAGGTGTGATGCCCAATAGGGCAAGAAATAAGTCAGTAGGAAAAAGCCTCTGTTGGGATTCACTTTGGGGTAAAACTCTGTGGGAAGATCCCTCTGCCACGTTAAAGGAAAGGTATCCAAGTGTTCAGTGCCACTTCCACAGGGAAGAGCCAGGCAGGTGCAACACGGGGTGGATGTGTGGTGGGAATGGCTGGATGTGTGGTGGGAATGGCTGGATTTGTGTGGGAATGGCTGAGTGTGTGTGGGAATGGCTGGATGAGTTGTGGGAATGGCTGGATGTGTGTGGGAATGGCTGGATGAGTTGTGGGAATGGCTGGATTTGTGTGGGAATGGCTGGATGTGTGGTGGGATTGACTGGATGAGTGGTGGGATTGACTGGACGAGTGGTGGGAATGGCTGGATGTGTGGTGGGAATGGCTGGATGTGTGGTGGGAATGGCTGGATGAGTGGTGGGATTGACTGGATGACTGGTGGGAATGGCTGGATGTGCATGGGAATGGTTGGATGTGTGGTGGGATTGACTGGATGTTCCCAGGCAGATGTTCCTGCAGGTGAGGACCTGAGGCTGAGCCCCTCTTGTCCCCCCACCCACTGCCACACTGAGGGTGCTCTGCCTGTCCCTGTCCCTGTCCCTGTCCTGTCCCTGTCCCTGTCCCTGTCCCTGTCCCTGTCCCAGAACAGCTCCACCCCACCCCTCCATTCCCCCCAAAGCTGCTTTATTTCCAGAGTGGCCCAGCCCAGCCCAGGTGTGGAAGGGTGTATCCCACTGGGATAAACGTTCCCCCACATTCCCCTCCCCAGGAAAGGTATAAATCCCTGAGGAAATGCAGCGCTTTCTGGCAAGGATCATCCCCTGCTCTTTCCTGAGCACTGACACCAGGCTTGGCACCAACATGTGGAGCTAAAATCCGGGGGTGAGACAAACAGGAAAGATGTGGTTGCCCCTTGCCCTGAAGTTTGGTCCAGCTGCTGCTCTGGGTGATGGTTGGGAGGAGGCTCAGGCTGAGAATGATGCAGAAATGAACCTGGACTAGTGAATAACTTAGGAGAACGTGGGGACGGGAAGGAGCAGAGAATTCAACTATTTCCAGGAGAAAAGAGGTAATTCTTAGAGTAGCAACTTGATTTTAAGCCATCCAAGTGCTGGAATATGTGTAGCAGGGAGGATTATTGCTGCAAGACCAGGGAGGGGGGTGTGTGGGAGGTGCAATTGTTTGGTATTATCTCATTTATTATGTCATTTGGCAGTTTTTTCCTGGAATATCTCATCTACATGCACAGTAAATAAACGCTGCTCCTCTTTTTCCCTGTCCAAAGTTTCGTGTTTGATTTCCTGTTCTTTATCACTTTTGCATAAGTGCAGAAATCCCACACTTCCCATCAGGAGCAGCTTGAATAAAAAAATCCCCAGAACACAAAGAAAACAGCCCCACTTGGAGGCCACATCTGCAGACACGGGTGAGTTCCTGCTCCCTGCTGACACCCCCAGAGCTCTGCACGTTTATTTGGGGGTGAGGACACACTGCAAGTTGTGCAGGGGTTGTTTCCCCACCGAAATCCTTGCTGGTGTTCCTGGGTGGACCATTTGGAGAGTGATGGAGCACTGATGTAGGGACATGGCCACTGCCAAGGGCAGAGGGTGTGCAAGAAATTCAGAGTGCAGCAAAGGAAAGAGGAGGCCACCCCTCATCCCAGATGTTTGCAGCTGGGCAGGGGGACTGTGCTGCTCCAGAAGAATGGCTGTTTTTATCCTGTGAGGCAGATCAAGGGGATGCCAATTCCTCATGCTTAGAGATATCTTTGACACAAAATAGTGGGAATTTGGGCAAGTGCAGGAGGAAAAGTGTGTTTTCCTTTAACCACCTCAGCCAAATTGACGAAAAATGTATTTCTGGGTATCCCTGAGACCATGACAAAGTCCTTCTCCTCCCTCCCAGCCTGGCCCCCCGAGAGAAGAAATTGATTTCATATCACATTTCACACTTCATTTATTCTGCCTCCCCCAGAGAAAGGCCCCCACACAATGACACAAAGGACATCAGCTTTATTTACTGCCCAGCTCCTCGTGGCTTTGTGTCCCGTGGAGCTGCAGGAAAGCAAACCAGTGTGGGAAGGCCGAGGATTGAGATTGCTCAGTGGAGCTTGCCCGGGGATGCAGGCACAGTAAATCACGCCTGACAGACCATTGTTGCAAGGGGGGCTTGGCTTTGGTTTTGTTTTTCTGGAGAGCTGTTGGTTTTTCCCTGGACTGGCTTTGTAGTCCTGGAGGCAGGGTGGGTGTCGGGGGGCTGGGAGGGGGGCACTGGCACAGGGCCCACTGGGGGACAAAGTGCTCTCAATGGGCACATTCCCCGTTTTGTTTCCCTTTCTGATTATCCTCTGGCTCTAAATATGCTAATGAGCTTGGCATCTCCTTCAGGGATGAGGACAAGAGCTGAGGTACTCCATGGGATTCCAGTTCACCTGGAATCTCTCTCAGTGGATAATCCCAAAGCTCCTCCATCCCTGTTCCTCCCCTCAGGCCCTGTGCTGGGCTCCTCCTCCCCTCATGCCCAAATCATTTAGGGCTAAATTTGAACCTCATTCTTTACCCTTTGAAAGATGTGGGCTTGGTTTTCACTGCTGACTGATCTGTCATCTCGGGAAGGAAAAGAATGACCCTGGAGAGCAACACTCTAATAAACCATTTGATATCGAGGAAGAGAGGGAGTGTAATGGTGTTTGTTGTATGCCAGGGCTTCCTGAAATTATACAGTGACAACAGGGAATAATCAGCCTCTCCAAAGTCAATTCTTCTGCCACCAGCACGGAAAGAGCTTTTGTAATGTCAGAAGAGACATCAGGATGTGTTTGTTCTCAAGGAAAAAGCTGAGCTAACAGTGCCATGTTTAGCTATTGGGCCAAAACACTGGAAAATTGGGGATCTTCTGCAGCCCAAAAAGGCAAAAATATCACTTAGGAAACCTGCAGGCTGTTTGTCCTGCAGGGAAAGGGGCTGTCACTGCAGCGTGGGCAGAAATGAGGCACCACCAGTCACCCAACACGACTTTTGCAAAGCCTTCTTGAGCTTCAAGAGTTGCAGGTCTCGGCTTTCTTTTTCTCTGCACAGTCCTCATCTGTACCCCATCCCAGAGGAATTTTCCTTGCCTTCCTCCCTGGCCTGGACCTCTTGGTTCCAGCTGTGTCCTTCCCCCAGGCCCGGTGCCAACGCCAGATGTGTGAGATGGGAGAGGAAGAGCAGCCAGGGAGAAACGTGGGCTTGACTTTCTCAACCAGCACTTGACATGCCCATGGTGCTGTTTAGTTCCCTAAAATCCCACCTGTGCACTGGGGGATTTTCAGCCAAGCCCAGCTGGGAGTGAGGCCAAGGGCTGAGTAGATCCGTGTGGGATTTTACACCTTTCAGGAGCTCCCCTGAAACTGCAGCTTGAGAGAAACCAATGTGCTTGTTTCCTCTTTTTTTTTGTCCCCTCTCTTCTCCCTGAGACAATGACAAGCTACTTCATGTGTAATAGAAGCTGATTCTGTTCCATAAGCTAAAGAGAGACCAAGGCAATAATATCCTTACAAGGAAGACCAAAATGGCAAAGCTTTGGTAACGTGGATGTGCCTTTTCATGTAGCATTTTACATCCTCTTGGATGTTCCAATGTCAAATCCCCTCTGAGAGTGCAGATCTTCTCCCTCAGGGGGGAAACTGAGCAAACACTTCCATGGAATGCACAGGAAAAGCTGAATAAACTGCTGATTTTCAGCTGTTCATGGCTGGAGTTTCTGCAGAGATCAAAACAATCCACCTGTGTCCTTTCCAAAGTTGGGCATTTTCAGGATTTCCTACTTTCAGGATTTCCTACTTTCCTATTTTCAGGATTTCCTGTTTTCAGGATGGGAAAGAAAGGAACACACTGCATGGCAAGGTGATATCAGCAAAAACCAACCTAAATGTGATTTTTGTCTTCTATAGCAAGAATTACCCTGCTGGACAAGCCCTGGTGCAGCTTTTGTGCTGAAGCATCACCAAACCCAAGGAGATACCCAAGAATTTTGCTGCCTCAGGGAAATATTTGTCAGCAGCAAAGGATCAGACACCATCAATTTCTATATTATACTAATATAGCAGTGGAAATGCAGAATAGTTTCATTAAATAGCTTTAAATCATGTTTTTATTTTCCCCTTAAATTTTTCCTGTGTTCTATAACATGACAAACACATCCTGGGTGTTCCAGATACCCAGTTCTTCTATGGAGACCTGCTCTGTGTATTAATAGAATCATTAAATCATACACTCATTAAGGTTGGAGAAGATCTCTAATATCATCAACAACAGATGCCAGAAAAGCCATGAGATCCAGGTATGTCATTTACAGTTATTGAGGATTGGGAATCGCCTTTGAGAGGCAGGATAAGGGAAAGTTTATGGAATTATATCAGTAAGGGACAGAGAGAAGTATTATGTTGGAATAAATCAGAGTTAAAAAGAAAGGAAGGCATGGAAGAAACTTATTAGGTGTCCCAATGACAGAGGCTGTCTAAAATATTTCCAATCTTCTCCTTTCTTGAGAGAAAAAAATGGATTTCTATTTGGCTGAAATAGTTTTTGGCTACCTGTGAACTATATTTGCATTCTTTCCTGCTGTTTTTCCTCCTTTCATTTACAAAACTAGAAAAGACAAGAAAGAAAAACCACTCACAATCTGAATATTACTTCTATTTCAGCAGCAACAAGAGTTACAGCTCTGTGACAACATATCAATAATTTCTTAGGGAAAAAATAAAAGGAAAAGTAAAATATTCTGGCCACCTTTGGCAGAAGCCAGTACAGCCCAGGCTCAAATCTGTGCTGTGGGAACAACAGCCTTGGCCAAGCCATGTCTGTCTGCAGCCATCAGCATCCTCCTTGTCCACACAAATGTGTTTATCTCCTCTGCAAATGCTCTGAAACGCTCTGGAGAAGAAATTTTATACACAAGGCTAAAACCCCACAAATCTCATCACTTACACTTTTACTAGAACAGAAAGCCAGGAAAATAAAATGTTAAAAAAAAATAACCCCCAAACAATCTTTTGTTGAGCTGAGCTTTTTGAGGCAGGAGAAAACCAAAGCATTTGGTAGCAATTAATATGCCCCCTCCATTTGCAGTTTTAATTCCTGTGCAGATGCATAGTGTTGTTATTCTAATAACTTCCTGTGGTGCTCCCTTTTTCTGTAAACCTCAACGCCAATTAAAATGTGATCCATCACCCAATGCTTCCCAAACAAAGGGGAATGTCCAACTTTCTGATACAGCCAGGAAAAATCCCACTCAGTCAAAAGAAGACTTGGGAGAGAGGGGGGGAAAAAAAAGCATTCAAGTCTTCCCATTTCTGTAAGAAAAAGAAGAAAATGTTCTTTTGTGTGAGTCGTGTAATAGGAAGAGACTGAGGGCTTTGGGCTGAGGAGGGAGCAGCCAGAATTCCACTCAGCAAAGAGGTGATTAATAAATCCATGGAGCTGGTGCTGAGGTGACAATGTCTGGATGTCCCCTCGGGGGGGACTGAGTGGTGGAGGCAGATGTGTCTGTGCTTTGGCACAAAGCTGGAGCCAACTCTGGGCAGGAGCCAGGGAATGTCCCCCTCCTCGTGTGCCCGGGGAAGGCAGTGCCGGAACTGTGGTGATTCCCAATCCTGCCAAGCCTTGCAGGAGAAAGAAGGTGGGCAGCTCCTCGGTGCTTCCCCAGCTGCTTCACAAGGGCTGATTTGCTTTTCCTCTGTGCCCTGAAGGATGGAGCTGCCTCTGTGATGCAAATCAGGCAGAGCTGGGAGCTCCAGTTTGGATGCAGGACACGAACGGGGCACCGAGGAGGGGTTTCCATGGCTCACGTTTCCAGGCAGCATCCCAAAATCCCCCACCCCAGCACTGAGCAGGACTTGCTCAATGGGCCCAACTCTCCTCAGGGAATGGCTTTTCCCGGGAAGTGCTGAGACTTTCCTTCCATTAGGTGTTGAGGAAACGACTGGACGTGGCACTCGGTGCCATGGTCCACTTGACAAGGTGGGGTTTGTTCAAAGGTTGGACCTGATGGCCTTTTCCAACCTAAATTATTCCCTGATTTCTGCTGTTCTAAGACCAGTGAGGCACCACCTGGAGAAGGATGTTCAGCACCTCGGTGTTCTCCAGGGACTTGGTGGCTGCTGCACCAGTGCTGTAACTCTCTCATGTGGCGTTTCCTAAGGTTCAGCTTTAAGGTGCATCAGCTGTAAAAACATTTGCTGATTTTCCAGGAGGATTCTCAACAATTACAGAGATCACAGCAGAGTGTTCTCTCCACCACTGAGATCAGACAAGCTGCAGAAGACTCTGTGTTCCAACTGCTTGTGCTCCATCATTTTTGGCTGCATGTGGACACAGTAGGGAGATGGAAGGGATAGATTTGGGATATGTGGTATTTTTGGCCTATAAAATCAGTGCCTGTCTCTAAGATAAGGCGTAAACTGTTCAGTTCCAAATTCCTTCATTCTCATTCATACCCAAGCTTGGTGTCTTATTGGTATCTTATTGCTGAGATTTTTAAATCAGAGTTAGGATGGAACGAGCATCTCCTCCCCTTTAGCTGCTGATTATCTGCTCTGCCCCTCAGAGGAAGAACAGGAATAAAGAGATGGAAGTAGTTTGCCCTTTTCAGCAGCAAAATCAATGCCCCAGGCCTGTTTGCAGTGGAGCAGACACATGTGTGTCCTCCCAGAGGTCGGTCAGGAGGGCAGAGAAGGGACTGCAGGAGGAAAGGAAGGTTGGTTGTTTATTTATTTCTACCCTCTCCAAGCCTGTTTTCTCCAGGCAGGAATCCTTGCCAAGCCTATTTCCAAAGTTCAGCCTGGGGATCGTGAGAATTGCAGCTTCCAGGGGCTGTGTGAGCCCTCACCCCACCACAGAGGGGTCCCCTTCCTTCTGCTGCACCTTCAGTCCTGCTTTGGGGGGTGGAAAGGGGGGGAGGACACAGGAGAAATAAAAACTAGAGGAAAGATGTGCTTGTAAAAGTAGAGTGAAAACTTTGGGTCTTCATTGCTACCTGCCACTCATCATCAGAATATAGATCTTAATTATTTCTTCATGTGTGAATGTTGATTTAATTTAGAGATTTGAGTAGCAAACTCCTTCTGAGGGCCATGAGCACGAATCCAGATTAACATCCTGCCTGAAAAACACCCATTTTCTGGCCAGGAAAGCTGTTCCCACATTTCATTGTCTCCTTGCTGGCATCAAATTGTAATTCATGAAGCAAATCTGGAAACAACATAAAGTGATGCAGCCCTGAGAAGCCCAAAAGAAATCTAATGCCTAATCCTATCTTTAAATCTATCACAGTCCTGCTCATTAGCTGGTTAGTCAGGAGGGTGAGGAGCCTAAACTACATTGCAGGAAATCCTTTGAAATGAATGGCTTTATTTCAGTGTAATCCAGGAGATCAAACTCATGGGGTGTTTGCAGGAACAACAGCACTTTCCTTCTCCTTTGTCAAGAGATGTAAATACATAATTTTGTATGTAAATGGATATATTTTATTGGGATTTATTTTATTTAGAAACAACAATGATTTCGCACCATCATCCCAATGGGGTTGGATTTATTTCTTTCTGGTGTCAGTTTTTCCTGGAGCTGATGCCTTGAGGGAAGTCCTGGGCTCTTATCAAGACTTTGATACCTCTGATGGAGGCAAATTTAAATGCATCAACTCTTTTAACAATCTCAAGGATTAATTAAATTCCTGAGTTGCCTGTGACTAAGATGACAGTGAAAGGAGTATTTAATGTTAATTATTACAGTCATCCTCAATATTATAATATTATTGAATGAATATATAGATGGTATTTTTGCATTCTGGTTGTTAGAGGTAAAAAAATTGATGGGTCTGGTCACCCTTATGAGTTTTGTAGCATTTGTGTGCAGAGACTGAAAAATGAATTTAAATCCATGTTTGTCCATCTGCAATATGTTCTTTACAGAAACATCCTGTCAGATTCTCCTGTGGCTGAGTTGGATTTATTGTGTAATTACAAATCCTGAATGTATCATTTAACTGCATGACATGGCTGTGGAACCACTGGAAGCTGGGAAGAATTCTGGAAGTTTGGGTATTATTTTGTCTCTTGCTATCCTTCAGCATCTTGCTTTTATTCTTTTCTTCCTGGTTTCCTAAGGAAGTACTTGATTAAACCCTATTTTTAAAGGAAAATGTGTTCTTGCCTCTTGAACATCACAAAAATTAATTTTCCTCCTGCACAGGTCAAGTGGGGAACAGAAATTTCTTCCACAGAGATATTAGGAGGAGTTATAAAACATATTACTTGGGGAATCACTCCAAATCGGGGAATTACTCCAAACTCATCACAGGAGAGTGGGAAATAAGTTGGTTTGATTTCAGCAGCTTGGAGTCATTGGGAGCACAGTCCCAAGAATATTCATCAAAGATACACAAAAAAAACCCAGAAAAAGGTGATGAAAATCTTGCCTTATTTCACAAATAAACAGGAGTTCTTGCCTTGCACACAGAGGAAACCCCTTCCTGCCCCAGAGATAAACCAGAGCTTCAGGGATTTACAACAAGCCCCCCTGAAATCCCCCTTCCCAGGAAAAGGCAGAGCCAAGGGGGATGGGGGGGCTGTGCCCTGGTTAATTTAGCCTGGAGTGCCGAGCAGGAAAAGCCAGGAAAAGCCAGGAAAAGCCAGGAAAAGCCAGCTAAGGCAGGCCCAGCCCTTCCACAGGCTCCTTCTCCAGGCACGACCTGAGGTCAAGTTGTAAATCGTTGGGATTGTTCGGCACAACCCCGACGGGTCGGGATTTGCCCGGATGGTTCTGGAAAGGGAAGCAGGGAAAGGTTTAATGGGAATGGCTGTGTGTCTCCATGTGAGGGAGCTCAGGCATGTGCTGCCCACCCCGGGAAGGCTCAGTGAACCTGAAAGCCTCCCAACATCTGGCAGCAGCTTGGCTTTGTTTGCTTTAGGCTTTCCCTGCTCCGACCACCCCGGCGGAGCAGGGATGGACCAGGAATCCTGCTGGGATGGGGGCCAAGCTCTGTGGGACAGGGAGAGGGGCTCTGGGATTGGAGTTTGGCTCCTTGGCCCAAAATGGGCTCCTGGATCACAACTGATGCCAGGAAAGGCTCTTCTGCCCCGTCCCATCCAGGGGCATCAAAATTCCTTAAAGACCCTTTCAAGACACCCCTGGATCTGCAGGTATCAGGACATTTGGCCTGGAAATGGGATATCGAGGTTTTCTTTGGACATCTGGTCTGGCAATGAACTCTTTTTTGGGGGGTGCTGTCAGGAAGGGACTCTCCTGCCTCATTTCAGGAATTCTCCTCCTGGTTTTGGTTGAGCGGGACAGGGAGAGTGAAGTGGGGAAAACCCAACCCAGCTCTGGGAAAATGAGACAACTAAATCCCAGCAGTATCTAGAAAGTGGCCTCTGTTCCTCTGAGCTCTGGCACTCCTGGTTTCTCCCTCCTCTCAGGGTCCAGTTTTATATAAAATTCCATGGTTTTGTGCCTTTTTGCTTTATTAAGAGAATGAACAGGATGTTGGATTTTGGTTTTTTTTTACTAATTTACTGCTCTGAGCAACCCAAGAAGTTGCACAAATAACCTTGAAGATGAAGCCTGACTCTGGAATATCCACAAGGACTTGCCAAGGGGCTTCTCCACCTTCCTTTTATGCCATGGGAGGCAACAATGTAAGAAATAATATCTTAAATTGTATTCTTGATATAAGTGGAGAAAAAAAATACTTTCACAGCATAATCCTTCTTCAGGTGTGAAACAGCTCTGGCTCTAAATATCTGTACAAGGCTTTATCTACCAAAAAAACTTACTTTTTCTCCTCTAAATCTGCATTAGTTGGTGCTAAAAAACTATGATCTGCTCTGGGAAACTTGGCTGGTGCATCCTTAGGTAACAGAGCAGTAACTGTGGTGGTTTTCCTTCCATAAACTAATTCCTTGATCACTTTGGAATCAAAGTTACCCAGGGAAGTGCTGGGAATTTAAACATTAAAATATGAGCTTGTGGAGCTTCCCATTGTGCTCTTTCCACTCCGTTTCAGTCGAGATGCAGCTTTCCCAGGAATAACAAGATTTGAAGGCATTTCTATTAATGTTAAAGGAGCTCCCTCTTGTGGGTGAAGCTTTTCCAGCTCCCACCCAGCCTTCACTGCGTCTTCCTGCAAGAATTTTCCTAAAAATTGATCCACTGATAAAGTTGCTTAGTTGAATTTACTATTTACCTACAGAAGATTTTATTCATTGTATATTGCAATGCACAGCTTTTATTCCATCATCCTTCAGATGCTTTTAGAACTACAATTTAACTCCTGGGATTTCAGACAGTCTTTTTATATGGGAAAAATCACATTTATTGATGACAGAGGGTTTAAATGTCTTTCTTTGCCATGTATTCATTGACTCAGCTGAGTCAAGCTGAGACACGACAGTCTATGGATTATTTATTATTAATTATGTTTAGTCAGAATCTGTTTTGTTCACTGATGAACAATATAACTCATCTTTGCCCTCTGTCTGAGAAGATCTGGGCCAAACCCAACAAGTACTTTCAGTGGTGCTACAGTTATATAAAAATATATAAATACACATATAGAGAGGGATAAACAAAGATCACGGGACATCTTGGGATACAATGAAATTTTCCATCACACTTTGTTTTAAAGCTGAAAAAGCACATAATGTTTGAAATTAAAGATGAATGCAAATCCCTTGGGCGTGGGACGCGTTTAAAGGAATAAAGGCAGAGAGGAAAAGGAGCACTTGGAAGTCCGTGATCTAAGCAGGGCTCTCCCAGTATCCCCGAGGACAAGAAGTTTGCTGGCAAAAGGCTCTTCAGAGGAGATTCCAGGTGTGCCAAGTGCTGCTCCAACACACGGTGGCAGCAAGGCACTGGCTCTGGAAGGGCTGGGATGAGCAGAGCCCGGCTCTGTCCCCAGCACAAGGACGTGTGTGCCCTCCCGAAGGGAAAAAACACCTCCCACGACTGTTTACAGCAGAGCTCACAGCGCGAAGATGTTCTGTTCCGAGGTGTGACTCTCAGGGTTGGCATCCCAGCAATGCCTCTTCTCTCCAAGCCCTGGGAGCTGCAGGACCAGCTGCTCCCTGTCCTTGGAGTCCTTGGTGAGGAGGCAGAGAGCAGTTCCCCGGCTCCAAACTCACCTGAGGAGCCCCAGTGCTGTGAAATCAGTCCGTGCTCTCACTGGGTAAAGTTTTCTGTCCTTTCATGACTCCAATTCATCACCTTGAGAAGGTTTAAGAGAAAAGGAGGCTCTGGAGAGACCTCATTGCAGCCTTTAGGCACTTGAGGTCCATCCCAGCAATGAACAGACAATTCCAGCTGGCTGGGAAGAGCAAATCTTTTCATGAGCCAGTTAAATGCTGTAGTGGAGGAGGAGGGTTTCTGTTCTCAGGGGTTCAGAGCTATTTTATTTCTCTGCCAAATTGCTCAGAGCAGTTTGCCTTTCAGACACCTCCAACCTGACCAGAACTGCTGAGTTTTGGCCAAGCTTTTGGAGGGCTCCACACTCACCCATCAGCAACAACCACCTTCCAGGCCAGGCCCAGCCAGGAGCAGAATAAACCCCCAGTGCTTCCCAACGAGTTGACAGCTCTTTATTCACCTGTGATTTAAAAGGTTCAAGCTCTTCCAGCTCCCTTTGACTGACACAAGGCAGGGAGCACTTGTTTGATCAGCCAAAAGCAGCGAGAGCAGAGAGAACCCCTGAGGGTGGAGGATGAAGCAGGACATGGGTTGACACAGGAGAGGACACTTGGCCGTAGCAAAGAGAGGAGAACCTTTGGCTCGGGGTGGGGTTGAAGCTTCCAAGTCCCTCCACACTTTCAGCCACCAAACCCCCAGCCCCTCTCCTGCCTGCCCTCCACGATGACACCCCATCCTTGGCTCCAGTGCTGTGCCCTGTCAGCTGTCACACGAGACAACTCCAAAAGGTCACTCCAGCGATATGTTTTTCTCTGCTGTGCCCTGGCTGGTCAGAGCTTTGGCATCTGCTCCCCGAGTCCTCAAGGAGCTGAGTTACCCAACACCTCTGAGAGGCTGAAATGGAGCAGCAGCAGCTCAGCTCCTCGTGGTGAGGGAGGCAGGGGAAGGGACAGGCCATGGAAGCAGCTCTGGGTGCCCAGCACAGCCCACACCCCCCTTGCTGAAGGTTAATGAGCACCTGCCTCTCTCACATCAGGAATCTGCAGCCACAAGAGCCACAAAAAAAAAATCCCAAAGCCTTTTCCTCGTCCTGAGGAGTTCTGGCTGCCTGCCATGCCAGGAGGTGGCAGGAGTTCAGGGCATGAGGAAGACAAATCTCTGCACCACCCAGTTACCTAATGGAAACCAAGCACAAGAAAATGAGCTCTGATTAATGCCCTCATTAACTCCCAGAAAGGACAACCGCGAGCCAGGGAGATTTAAATTCTGTCCCAGCACCATCTGTGCCTTTGTCTGACTTCCTGCAATTCAGGGAATGGTTTGGGAGGTGCCACTTAAATGGGAACCATCTCCCAGTGCAAGCAGCCACCACCAGTTATTTGGTCCCTGCTGTCACTGGGCATAAAATGGGACAGTCTTGGGTGAGGTTTTGTTTGTTCCAATGAATAAAAGAAAAGCAAGCTCGTGTCACATCTGGTACAAATATCCAGGGCATGAGCTCCTGTTCTACAATGGCTTTGAGCAATCTGGGAAGTCATGTGATGCTTTCAGATTTATCACACCAAGACTAAAATAATGATGTCAATAACGACCTAACTGAACTGATTTTGGTTTGTTTTTAAATATAGTAGGAGCCTCCAAACCCTTGGATTTCAAGGCTGTGTTTACAGGGGTATTTCAGGCACAACATCTGTTAGTCATGGGTAAACATGTCCCTTCCCATGTATGTCCATTTAGGGCAGTAGAAAGATGTATCTGAAATTAAAAGCCATATTTAGCTATAGCTGGATAAACCAACCAGCTAATATTTGGTGTATTTATGGAAGAAAACAGGGAAATTGGTGTAGAGATGAGTACAGAGGAAAACAAACAAACAACAGCAGTAAATCTGGACTCCAGCACATCTTTCCTACACCATCACATCATTTTTGTGTCAGTGGGATTTAACAAGGCCTATATCCTATTATATTACTTTAAAAGCTGGTTTTTATTGTATTATATGTAAGTACCTTTTCCCAAGTCTCCTCCCTGCACTGCACATTCACAGTAAGGAAACTTGCTGAGGTGAGATGTCACTCATTACCTGGCAACTGCATAAATCAGGGCAACAAGGAATTGCAGAAGCTCAACCATGGGACCGTTTTTGGATATTTGATGGCAGCTGGATACTTTTCCAGAGCACCAATAAACCAGATTTATAAGGGATGACCAATTAAATGGACATTTAATTTCCACAAGGTGTGTTGGAGCAGTTCTCAGCCCATTCTCTGCACCACCCACCCAAGGAACACTCACAGCACAACTTCCCAACCCCTCTGGGTGACTTTTCCATCACCCAAAATCAAAGGAAGGCTCAGAGATTCAACATCTCAGAGTCTTTTCCAACCCACTCGGTTCTGTAATTTGAAGAGTGACTTGTTCACTTCTACCCTTGGAACACAACCCACCTCTTCACAGGGCACCAGCACAGCGACTCTGCTCCAGGGAGAGGAACAAACAGAAATTAACCCCGTACAGATGCTAATTAATGAGCTAATGAACGTTTAGAGCTGTGCAAATGAGGCAGAGCTTGGGCTCAGGTGTTGCTGGTGGTCCCAAATAAAAACCTCCACCCCAAACAGTTCATTATCCCTTTGAAGTTCAAGTGTCAGCTCTGGCCCAGGGCCAACTAATTACTCCTTGTAATTAGCTGGGCTGGCAGATAAACACCCTCAATTCCTCCAGTTTTCCTTGGATAAAAAGCTCCAATTGCTCTCTTTTTACCAGAGATTCCTTGTGTTTTGGTCCCTGATAAAAGAGGTTCTCCCTGTGCCATAAAGCCCAGGGAGGGAGGGAGGCAGAGCATCAATTTCCTTCTATTGATTTTTGAATAAAAGAAGAATTCTTTTAATATTTTGCTTTGATTGCTTTGCTAAATGTATTGATTTGCAGCACAGGCTCACAGAAGAAATAGGATGTCCATGACTCAGGGCTGTTCTTCAGCAAAAACCCTCATTAGATAATACATTCTGCTAAGAATTACAGCTGCTGAGGCTTAATTAGGATGAATTTATTCCCTCCCTTGGAGTGGATTAAATTTAATATTTGCAAGTGTTTTAATCCTTTCTGGATGAAGCAACTCTGAACTGTCTGGAGCATGGATATGTTATAAATTAGAGTGGGAATAAGTCTGTTTAACTAAGGGGATGTTGTAAGTGACAGGGAGAGATTACTGTCAAGTAACAGATGAACATTTCCAAGCTGGATATGCTGTGGTGGGATGTGGGATGGAAACATTCATGGAAAAAAAAATCAACAGGAGCACTTTTAAAAAGGAAAATCAGTATCATTGTAGCAAGTCTGCAGACAAAGAAACTTAGAGGGTTTTTAATTTTATTTTTATATCTATTTACATATCATTAGATCTATTTTTTCTGCCTTTAGGGAGGTCTAGGAGTCCTGTGTTCATTAAAATACTCAACTAGAGTCTGAATCACACTAGTCCTTCTCTTCTGGTGTTAATTAAAAACCCTGGGGGGAAAGAAAAGCATCACCTGAATCTCAGGTATCTTAAATCCAGCTTTACTTCTAAAGCTGTGCTTTAGCCTCCCTTTTGGGCAGAATTAAGGGGCAGTGACTGGAGGAATTCCCAGCTATTCCTGCAATGTGCAGAGGTGGCAGAGGGTGGGGAGGGTTAAAAATGACAAGTAGAATTTGTGCTTAGGAAAACCATGTTTTTTGTGCATTTTCCAGCCCCGTTCTGTGCTGCAAACAGTCCTCTACACAAATGTCCTGAAGAATATCAGAATATCGAAAGAGTTTTTCTCCCCCTGCCTCTGTAGTTTAAAAATAAATTGCTAAAATTTCATATAAAATATTATTTTATATTTTATTTTATATAAATTTTATATATATTGCTGATATAACAAGGTAATTTAAGCAGATATTTCAGAGAGCCAGTACAAAAATACTGAAAAAAGAGCCTGTGTTGTATCCCGTTTAGTGAAGAATGAGATGCACAAACCACAGTAAAATATTTATTACAATTTTATTAAGTGAATAAATCTGCTAAATGGACTGAGGGAGAGAAGGGAGGGGTGAGGGAGCTCAAGACTAAAATCAAACACACGAGCTGAGGAGTTTCTTAGTGAGTGAGGATTTCCTGTCACTGCCACAATTAGGGGCATTTCTCAGTGCCAGGATTCTCCAGCTCTGGTGGAGTGTCCATGGTTTTTTTGTTGGGATATTTGAAGAAGATGGAAAGGATGGAGCCTGTTGNGAGGAATTCCCAGCTATTCCTGCAATGTGCAGAGGTGGCAGAGGGTGGGGAGGGTTAAAAATGACAAGTAGAATTTGTGCTTAGGAAAACCATGTTTTTTGTGCATTTTCCAGCCCCGTTCTGTGCTGCAAACAGTCCTCTACACAAATGTCCTGAAGAATATCAGAATATCGAAAGAGTTTTTCTCCCCCTGCCTCTGTAGTTTAAAAATAAATTGCTAAAATTTTATATAAAATATCNACAAAGGGAATGGATTCAAACTGAAAGAGAGTAGGTTTAAATGAAATTTTGGGAAGGAATTCTTCCTTGTGAGAGTGGGGAGGCCCTGGCACAGGGTGCCCAGAGAAGCTGTGGCTGCCCCATCCCTGGAATGTCCAAGGCCAGGTTGGAGCAACCTGGGATAGTGGGAGGTGGACTGGGATGAGCTTTAAGGTCCCTTCCAACCCAAACCACAGTTCTGCTGTTCACAGAATTCTTTGTCCAAAAAGAAACCAGGCAAATGATGTTGATCCTGGAGGTGTGAATTCCCCCCTGTGCTGGGAATGTCCATCCCCACCGTGGAGTCCTTCCCTTCTCTGCTGGCCTTGCAGAGCTCAGTTTAAAAGAGGCATTTTTAGGAGCTGGGTCACTCAGGGCTTCCTGAGTCTGATCCTAAAGGATTTGGGGGACCAAGTTACACTTATTGCAGTGACCAGTGAAGGGGGGAATGTCACCCTGGGGGGACAACACCCATAAAGGGGTCCCACAGGGACAGGACTTGTCACAAAGGCTTCTGTCACCTCTGGGAGCACAACGGGAGCACAGTGGGACAGAGAATTCCCAGAGATGTTGCCCACAGTCATCCTTGCCCACATGCTGCCCCTGCTATTTCAGTGTATGAGGGTTGGGGTTAAAATGGATGAAAACTGGAGGTTTTCAGTGGTTGGTGTCACTCCCAACCTGCCTGCAGGGAGTGACCAACAGGCCCTGCAGGTTCCAGCACAGGGGAGATCCCCCTTCCCTTTTCCACAAAACCCGAGCTTTCGAAGGAATGATTTATCCACAAATGATGCACTTTGTGTCCTAATTCTGCTCCATCTGTTTTCCTTCCATCTGTCCCTACCTCAGCTCTAAAAATAGGAGCCCAGTGTCCCCCAGGAGGGGAGAGGGACCCTGGAAATGTTTCCAGAGCTGTAGTAAAACAGTCCCCGACCATCAGCCCTGGAAGTGACTCACAACAAACCTCCTGATTTATTCTTTATTTGCCCTGGATAAACACAGCCTCTAGGCTGGCAAACATTTGTTTTAGAGCTACTGATTGCAGGGAGAGGGATGGAAAGTTCTTGATGAAAAGGGCTTGTCTGGGGGAGGGCTGCAGGGGGATCGTTTTCCTGGAGGTTTCCATTTTCCAAGTGTTTTTAAAGTGCTGCAGCCGAAATAACTCCTTTTATTTGCCACGAGGCTGATCCTGTGCTTCGAGGGTGTAGATGGGCAGTCACTGCATGGATTTGTGAAGCGAATTTTATAGAGAGATATCAATTAAACCAGGGGACAGGCAGGATCCCCCCCAGCCCCTGGGCACCCCAAATGTCCTCTGAGAACATCCAGGGCACCAAGGTGGTGAAAAGCTCAAGAGCTGCTGCCCATGTTCAGCCTCTCGTGTGGATAAACAAGGCTTGAATTCTGCACTGATGTTTAAAGCAGCATCCTTGGAGTGAACACACATTTGTACTCATTATGCATATGTTTATTAGAGCTGGTCATAATGTTTTGACAGAAAAGTCCAAAGAAAAGAAGCAGTTTTGTCAAAACTGGAATGTTTTGCTGGATTGTTTCAATTTCTTCTCCTCGGGGATAGTAAAATATTTAACTTGAAGACAGTAAACATTTTGCTTTAATTTTCCTATCACGGTAGAATATTAATATTTAGTATAATGCTTCCTTATTATTCAAGGAAAACATCCCAATGTTTCTGATTGAACATTTTTGGGAATCTTTTTTTCCAGAGGATTTTTTAAAATGTTTTCTCTTCAAAAATCTTCAGAATAATTTCCCAAATTTATCCCCCCATGCTGCAGTTATATCAGTCCTGTGTCACTGTGGCATCTCTTTCTCCCAGAACACAATAAAGAGAAGGGAACAATCCACTTCACGAGACAAACCTTCCTTAAACTGATTTTCCCTGCTCTAAATAAAACAGAATTACCAGCTCTTATGATTTTATCAGAAACCTCCTGCCCTGTGCTTCATTTTTTCTATCAGTTCCCACTATCTCCTGATTTATAGGACAGTTAAAAGGAGAAGGAAACAGAGCCATCAACAGGGCACATCAATTTCTGGCCGTTGTGGCTTTTGAACAAAAATAATCTAAAATACGACCCAAGAGGCTCAGAAACCAGAAGTGAAACAAAAAGATCCCCAATGTATCCCTTCTGAAAAGACTCAGGTTTTTTCTAAGTCAGTCTCCTGATTTTTTTGGCTTTGCAGGATGTTTCCATGGATCACAGGGGGAGATCCTTCCTTCTCTGTCTCTCAGTGCAAGTTGCACTCAGGATTTTTGGGTTTCTCTGTATTTTCTCCATGTTCTGCTGTGTGTTCCCCACAAAAGTGGGGAAAAAGGTGGTTTTTGTCTTTTTACCCATTATTTTATTTATTCTGGAGGAACGTGTCTGAACTACATGTCAAGTAACATCCTTGTGCAGTTTGGGGTGTGAGTGTTTGCTGGGCATTTTGTGTTCCCAGACTGCAATTATTTCAGCTGTTAATATTTGGGGGGGGGTTCAAGCTCCTTTAGTAAAATAAAAATCAAATTTTCCTATTTTTCTTCTGTTTTATAACTTCATTAAAAATAAAATGGAGCTTTTGTTAAGCCTTTTGATTTATTGCTTTATTTATTTATTTATTTTATTTATTGGCTGTATTTATTGCTTGTATTGAGGAAGGTTCTAGAGTTCCCACTAATTACAGAGAATGTGTGGAATTTCCCACAAAAAGGGAGAAATAATATCTATAAATAAAGTTTTCCAAGTTGATAAAATACTTCAGAGCCTATAAAACCCTGAGAATTATCTGCCTTAACCACAGAGGCTGCTGAGAGTCTGGAAATGCTGCAGGGCATCAATTTTGGGATTGCATCCCTTCTATCTGCAGCTCTAGAAGTTTCCACAGGTCTCTCTTGGCCTGACAGCAGTATTTTAGTTTTGAAGGCAGTTACCAGCTGTGAAACAGGGTTTGGATGGGCAGGTTTTAGTAACCTGATAGTCTTGAATATACAGGATTTTATTTTCCTTGCCTGAGGGTATATAAGTTGAGAGGGGCCATATATAACCAAGCAGCCAGAGATAAATTTAGGGGGAGATATATATATAAATATATATAAATATGTGCTATTTTCAATAGAGGGGCTGGTGATAGAACTTGTGGCCTTGTATCCATCCAGAGTTTCCTTCCAACTCTCCTCCAAGTGTATTTTCCAGCCTGATCTTTGTCTGTTCCCTCTTTCCCTCTTTGCCATAGAAACCCTGGATGGAAGGGAGTTGATCCCAATGGGATTATTTCTCCTGCCTGCAGTGGGCTCTGGATCACACCCAGAATAAAACATCCAAAGGGTTGGGAATGAGGGATTTCCTCCCTTTCCAAGCAGGACATTCTGCAGATGATGAATTCCCATGGCAGCAGTTTTCCAGGTGGACCTTGCAGAGGATTTTTCCATGCTGACACATTGGTGATACCTGGAAATTCAGCTTTCCTTCCCCGGAGCTGCCTGATCCCAACTTTCTTTTGGATCCCTGTGGATTCCTTGGGTGGAATCCCCATCCCTGGAAGTGTCCAGAAACAATTGGATGTGGCCCTTGGTGCTGTGGTTTCGTTGAGATGGGGATGTTTGGACTCAGTCTTGGAGATCTTTCCCAAATTTATGATCCCATGCACTTCCACCCTGTCCCAGGACTCTTCTATTTCTGTCCATTTTCACTACATTTTGTTAGAGCTCAGTTTTTGTTACAACTCTGGGTCCCAACCTCCTCTTCTGGCCACAACGATAAGGAAATTGAGGTGTAAAAAATTCCTGTAATAATTGGAACAAATATTAAATTCTAGACTTTTTTCATACCGTTGAAACAAGGAAAAAAATTCCTGTAAAGGAGCTTTTTTTTTTTTAGGTTTCATCTCCTTATTTAAGCTCTTGACTGCTGAGTTCTCTTTGGTTTGGGAGAGAAATTGCACTGTCAGGGGGTACAGGGCTCCCTGTGGCAGGGCCAACACATTGAAGGATGGAACAATTTAATCAAGTTGACTTCATTGAAATTGTGCACTGACAGCAGTGGGCCCATCTCCAGGACTGCCCTGTTCCAGTTGGAAATGCTCCTGAGGATCACAGGGGGTTCAATCTCCAGATGGAATGTTGGGCTCCTGGTCACCACCACAAGAAACATTTCAGAGGAACAGCTTGGTAAAAGCAGATCCTGTCAGAAGTTAATTCCAAAGTGATGCTCTGTATTCTGGGATCTTTTATTCCATGTTGGAGGGTTCCAGGTGCTGCCTGAAATAGGTGTTTCCTGGGAAGGTGTTGCCTGATAACCTGGGGGAGACTCAAAAGATGCAGAAACATGATTATATTTGATTTCTTCTCCCTGACTGCAGCCTCTGCACTTTCCCTCTTTATCCATTTATTCCATGTGCAAATATCCCTGTATAAATCAGGATCTGCAGCTCTGTGTGGAATTCTGTAACACCTTTGCTGCCCAAATGTCTCATCATGTAACTCAGTGGAAACTGAGTTATCAATTTATATCTTCAAAATACTTCTGGTCACAAGTTAAATCACTCAAATTTCAGAAATTTCAAGGAATATCTTTAACAGAGTTTGAATTACAATATTTAAGTTCAGCACTTTTGTGAACCACCTTGGATTATCTTACTTACATCTATAATTAGGTCTAATTTATATTCTTATATCAATATTCTTATATCTATACTTATACCTAACTTTATGTCTTATATCTAATTTTATGTGAACATAATTTTAATGGCCTTGGTGCAAATCTCAGGTTTCTGAATTTCTTTCCATTAAAACCTACACTTTTACAGGAATTCTTCCCTGTGAGGGTGATTAAACCAACCTGGCCTTGAACATTTCCAGGGCTGGGGCAGAGATCTCTTATTAGATCCATTATTATTTCCAAAAACAATGGATCTCTCCAAATAACCTCGTGTTCACCCCACTTTTAACCACCTAGTTTAGGAAGTTTTGGCATTTAATGAATTTATCTAGAGCAGGCCAATAAGAACCCAATGTTCCTGGAACACCCCTGGTTCTCACTGTGATTTTCTGTCCTGGCCAGTAAGAACTGGACACATTTTGAAAAATTATATCAAATAAAAACTGCTGAGGAATGAGGAACACTTCATATAATTTGCAGAAAGGCTGAATTAATGGGACTGACCATCAATTTGGATTTCTCCCAGTTGCAGAAAAATTACTGCAGTGATTTTTCATCCTCTGCCATGGGGAAAACTCAGAGAAAGAATCAGGAGCTGCTTCTCCAGCTCAATTTTGCCTTTTTACTCTGTTATCACCTAAAGAATCATCATATTTACGTGACCACCCAAAGCAGTGGCTGGTTCTGGAGTTTAACTAATAAATATGAATATTTCCAGAGTGATTTGTGCATGTAAGAACCTTCCAGAATAAAATATCTGAGCCTATAAAAGCACTGAGATTTTTTCAGTGATTTTCCCATTATTTTTTTCATTATTTTATTTTTTCCATTACTTTCCCATGAGTGTGTAACTCATGACATCAATTTTATGCACCCAGCTTCAAACCTCCAGCACCTTTAAGCACAGAAAATGTAATGTTTTGCTGTAGGAATGTGTTGGAAATCAATGGAAACACAGCTTTTCCCAAAGAAACCCGAGCCTGAGTGTCTTAAGCCGTTTATTATCCAAGTACAACTGATAAATGAATGGTTAATGAATAGAAAATGTATTTTGAAATGACGATGCAGTGAGTTTTCTGCACCACTGGCACAGTTGAGGGAGGGAAATAAATGAGTAAATATAAGGTGGGGATTTAGAGCAGTGCTGTGGACAACAGGCAGGGGATCTTGGTTAAAAAACCTTGTTAGAAACCAGACTTTGGAGTTCAATTTGTAGTGGAAACTCAGTATTTTGTGGATGAGTAGAGCCTGTTCCCAGCTCCATGTGCTGAATTCCTGGGCTTTCATGGATGCACCAGAAAGTGAAACACTGTAGAAGAAATCACATGTAGAATTTGATAATCAGAAATTTGCAGTCTTCATAAATTCCATCCCAACTGCGCAGCTGGAATGTGGATGGTGAAAAAAGGTGTTAAAACTTGTTTTTCCTGGAGTTGGAATGGTCAGGTTGTGCTCATGGATTTATTGTCTCTTATCAAGCTGGAGAATCACTGCCTGGAGAACCTGGGGAGTGACCAGGGAGGCACAAAACCCTCTGTAGAATCCTCTTGGTTTATCTGTAATAATGAAATTATTGATATTTTGGCCACAAAATTCCATCCTGACCATAAACATGAAGAGTAGAATTGGAGCCTCAGCAAAAGCAGGTGAAGGCTGGAGAACACTTTGGAAAACAAGAACATCTTCTCATTAAATTGAAAACAAGGGTTCTCTGCTAAAACATAATAAAGGATTTATAGCATGGAGGGTTGTTGTCATTCCAGCTATTCTGTGGTTTTATTTTAGTCATTGGACATAAAATAGATTCACTTGGAGTGTATGGATTCATGGGTGATTCAGCTCAGTTCCCTTAGGAGAGCACAAAGAGCTTGATTTAATTGTCTGGAGGATCTGGGTAAACAGTTCCAGAAGGTCTGAGCTTTCCCATTAATACCTGGAGTGACATATTGGACTTTTCTCCAGCTTTTACAAATCTGTGTTGGATAAATGTCCATATCCATGGTCTATTTTCACATCTCTTGATGCCAAAGGCTAAATGTGAATGTAGAACAACCTGGGACAGTGGAAGGTGTCCCTGCCCATGGCAGGGGGTGGAATGGGATGAGCTTTAAGGTCCTTTCCCACCCAAATACTTCCCTGATCTGTGTTGACAAGATGTGCACTGTGGGAACTTGCTGCTTAATAGTAAAATAGAATTATTTGTTATCAAAACACAACCCAAAATTGAAACAGCAAGAAAAACAAGAAGTTCTCAGCCTTAAAAATACCGTGTTTTGTGCTATTTGTGTGATTTTGCTCCAATAGGGTTTAACAAGTTCTCAGCCTCAGTTTTCCAAAGCTTCCCTTTCCCTTGCAGAAGCTCAGGGAGATGATGTCAGGCACAGAAGGTTCTTCAGGAAAAGAGAAAAGTCCCTGTAAGAAATGAGAAGGTGAGTGAGAGCTGAGCAGTTGTGGGTGGAAACCTGAGCAGAGCTGGGACCTCGTGCCCGGGTGGGTGGGTTTGCACCCCAGTGCTGCTCTCTGCCCTGCTCTGGGAGGGCAGGGGGGCCAGGGGCAGCCTGGCATGGAGGTGCCAGCTATTTTTAAACAGCACAGGTGGCCTGAGGCCCTTCCCAGTCCCTGCTCCCTTTAGGAATTGCTGTTGGGAATTGCTGGGGGGAATTGCTGCCCATGGCATGGGCTGGGCAGGGCTCAGCTCTGGGGTTTGGTCACCTCTGGTGGACACAAATGTACTGATTTTCCTCCAGGAATGAATGAAACTGCTGTGAAAAGTGATGGTTTTCCCTCTCTTTTCAGCTCTGGGACTGTCTCTGCTCTGAAACCACTTTCTTGAACTCACCCCGAGTATTTCCAGGTTAAATTAATAGTCATTATTTTCTGTGCCTGCATTTTGCAGCTCTGTTCAATTCTGTCCATTTTCTCTGTGTGTTCTGAAAACACTGAAAGGTTTTTATTTTTCCCTCTGTTTCCCTGTTTCTCCCTTTCATCCCACAGCCTGTTTAGTCCCAGTCACCCTCAAAGCTCCCACCCAGGACACTCTGCACGTGGCACTATTGATTTGGGCTGGGGTTAATGCTCAGATAATGTGATGCTGCTGGTCAAAATAGGTTTTTCTTTAACCCTTTACAGGCTCCTGCTCTTTCTGCTCAAGGAAAGGTGTTAAATGTGAATTTTGCTGTGTGGGGCAGCGTGAGGGAACACCCTGTCCAGCTTGCTGGTGTATTTAAAGAGCATTTCATGCCCTTGGTGCTTGTGGTGATTAGCAGGGGATGGTGTTACAGGTGGGATTGCACTGCAGGGAATTCTACAGCAGGATCAAGGAAAGCTTTTATCCATTTAATTTGAGGGGAGCACAGCCAGCTTTCATTAAACCACTTCTATTTTACATGGCAACACTTGACCCCTTATAGTTCCTTTATGGTTTTGTTCGAAGTGCATTAAGCTGGAAAACCTTAATGTTATCTGACTATTTTTCAGGCCCTGTCATGACTTTTTTTGGGTCAACTATTTCAATTCCCAGCACACCCACAGTCTCCCCAGAGGCTGATGAGAACCGATGTCAGTCTGGGATCAATTTGCACTCCTGGGAATTATCATTGGAAGTGCAGTGAAGGGATGCTGTGGAGAAAACTGGTTGAAGGTAGAAAATTTATTTCTGCTAGTACAGAAATGACATAATGAGGCAGCACAAAAGTACTTGGTAAAGGGTGGCTGCATGGAACCAGCAAAGATTATTTTTAAAAACAGTTGGAGACTTGGAACCTCATTATCTATTGGGATTAGTTGTGATGGTTTGTCCTGGTGCCTCCACACTTCTCTCAGGACAATCCATCCCCCAGAAATGGTTCTGCTGCCCCTCCTTGACATGTTCTGCTGGGCTGGGGTGGGTCTGCCGTGGAAAGGTGCCTGAAAATTTGGGATTGGAACTAATCTTGCCCTGGTTTGGTTTGTAACAACTGGTCTGGAACTATGAAACCAGCAGGATTTCTCCTCCTGGAAGGGAAAACGTGTTTGAGAGGCTCAGAAAAGACTGCTTGATTTAAACCTCCTTCTCTGTGCACAACTCCCCTGGCTGCTCATTTGTCTTCATCTCCACAAGTGCTGATTGCCAATTTGTCACAGGGAAGCCCAGCTGAATTCCCTCTGGATGGGGAGGATGGCAGGGATACAGGAATACAGGGATACAGGAAGCTCTTTGCTGTGGCACTGCTCTGTCAGCACCAAGGGCTGCTGAGGGTGGCTTTTATCCTGGGAAAACTCTTCCAAGGGTGGGGATCAGAAAAGAAATACCAGGTTTTAGTAGGTGTTTAATTATCCTGGTGTCTGCATCGTGCACCTAAAAGGGATGGCTCATAGGAATGTGGGGGATCCTTGGAGTTCTCCTGGGCAGGGCTGGGAGCTGCACTTGGTCCCTTCCACCTCAGGATATTCTGATTCTATGAACTGAAGAGTTCCTCTAATTTTACTGGGTTCTGCATTGCCAAACTGTGTCAAAAAAGAGAGTTTTGAGAACTCTTGTGTTGAGCTCAAAGCTTCAAAAAAGCGTTTTGTCCTCAGCTGAAACTAAAGCAGGATCTTTACCATTTTTATCTAAACTTGCACTGAAAATCTCCACTTTCAAATTAACATCAGGAGCAGCACATTCCTGTGCCTGGTGAACAGTCAGTGCTGCTTAAACTGATTTTCTTCAGTAGGTCAGAAGAGGTCAGCCTGGGACTGGGAGAGCTGGGCTCTGCCTGGGACAGGGAAGTGTGTCTGCAAGTGAAATTAACTCCCACCAACCAAAACTCATCCTGAAAGCAGCAATGTTGGCTTTACAAACTGGTGATCACATGGCATTTAGGAAATAAAACTAAAATATGAACGTTTTGGACTCAAACACCGAGTGTCTTTTGTAACCATGTTCTCAATGCTTTCCTTACTCTGCCAGTGTGATGAAGGGGGTCTGGTTTACAATTCGCTAGAAATCATAATTTTTTCACTTATTGTACTCAGCCAAAAGCACCTTTGGTTCCATCAGCCTGGATTTCCAGGAAGAAATGCCACTGGATAACTTTTTCCTGCACCAGGATCCCAAACTAGTCCTGCAGGAAGACTGAAGTGCAGTCCCTTATTTATTCACTGAAAGCATCTTTGGCTCATGTTATTCCAATGATTCCATCCCACTGTGGCCACGGATTTTATGACAGGGGAAAAAGAGAATAAACTGAGAAAGGAAGGTGCTGATTACAAAATGCATGAAAGAAGTGTGGCAATACTGGCAGAGACTAAAATTTTATTGCAGTCCCAGATTTTACAAGTCCTCGGGCCTTTCCCATGTCAGTGGATGGTCTGAAATCCAAGGAAACAGTGAATTGGGAGTGTTGCAGCCCCAGGGATGTGTTAGGGACACAGCTCAGGCACGAGGCTCAAACCAAATGAACTTGGCCAGGGCTTAAATGACATCAAGTTAATGTGACATTAATGAGGATTTCTGCTCTCAGCACGTGCAAATGACCATCCTGGAGAGGGAGAGCTGCTGCAACATCCCTGGGTGCACAGGGAAACTTCCCTCTGAAGTGCTGGCAGGAGCTAAAGGTGCTTCTCTGGTGGAACAGAGCAGAGATTCCTGAGCAGATGCTCAGGAAAGACATTTCCTGACAATGTGACAGTTTGGGTTCCATTCCTGTGTCCAGCAGAGCTTTATAGAACACCTGCCTGGAACTCAGCTGTAAAGAAATTACCTAAAAAACTGTTGATGGTACCTTCTAAAACATTTTCTTATGGTGCCACAACTAATTAACTGCAGAGTTAGTAGAGTGTGGGGATTCTTCTTCCAAAAATCACTTGAATTATGAAATAATTCACTTCCAAGAGTGATATCATTTTACTGCTGTTGCAGAGAAGCCCTTGAATATATATGTGGGGGAAAATAATTTTCTTTTCATTATATTTCATAATAAAAATCTTCATTTTAGTAGCTCAGAGAAATACAGGAGCCTTCACTGAGCCTTTCCAGCAGGACCAGCACTGCAGAGGTGGGTGCTCTCCTTAAACATCTGGATCTGAACCTGAGACCTCACGAGGAATAACTCTGTCTAAACTTGCATGAGCAAGGAGGACTTGTCTTGCTTTAATGCAAATAAAAGAACAGCCTATTGCTCCTCAGTGGTGACATGTTAAATGAAACTGAGCATTAAAAGTGTTTGAAGTCAAGGCCAGTAGAGTGTAAATTGTTTTTTGTTGTATTTTACAAGAATGACCCTCCCAAGCCAAAACTCCTGAGCTGAGCATAACTTTGCATATCCTTAAAAAAAAATCATTTATTATATATAAACTCTCATTTATACATGATAAATATCCAGTTTATACATCACAGCTCCAGCCAGGAGTTGGACTTTGATGCCTGTGAGTCTCTTCCAACTTGGGATATTCTATGATTCCATGTTCTGCTAATTATTCAGCCTTCAATAATTACCAGTGCCCAGTCCTGGCAGTGTAAAAGGAACCCTGAGGGAGGAATGGTCAGATGTGATTCTTTAAAATGCTTGTAGCCACTCCAAGGTGTTTGGGTTGTTTGTGCACAGCTCCTATTGGTGTATAAACCACATTTACTGTGTATTTTGTAATAAAGTCCATTCTGCACAGCAGGGCTCAGATTCCTTTAGGTCCCCTCTGCTCCAGGACTTAACTGGGGGGGAAAAAGGGTGGCACAAATAATTTTAAAATTACTCCCCTCTCCAAGCTACAATTGCCTGTTTCAGAGGCAATTAAGCAGGTGAGAGCTGGAATTCCTGGATGAGGAGGTTTCATTTTATTAGGAAGAAATTCCTCGCTGGGAGGGTGGGGAGGCCCTGGCACAGGGTGCCCAGAGAAGCTGTGGCTGCCCCATCCCTGGGAGTGTCCAAGGCCAGGTTGGAGCCACCTGGGATAGTGGGAGGTGTCCCTGCCCATGGCAGGAGGAGCTTTAAAATCCCTTCCAACCCAAACCATTCTCCGAGTTACTTTATTTTTTAATATGTTTATGTTACATTAACACAATACCCTGCAGAGCTATTAATTTGCCATTAGCAGCATCAATACATTACATTTATTTGCTGTCAAGAGTTAGTCACAGACTGTTCTGGGGCCTCTGAGTGGAGACTTCATTGAATTTCTGAGTGAAAATTCACTTCTTGCTCTTCTCAGGATCCCCCCAAGGTGTTCCCTGGCACCCTTTGCCCTCGGTGTGTGGTGTCTGGCACAAAGTGCAGCCTGACCTTGCTGTGCTGCTTAAGGAGGCTTTGAGCTTTAGAGCACCTTTAATCTGAGCTCCCAGCTCACATTGTGACAGTGACGTCAAGCCCTGTGGCCCCAGGCTGAGTTTTAGCACAGCCCCTCCTTAAGGGGGTGAAAATAACTCGGGAATTAAATGCCATTCCTGGGGCCAGAACCCTCCCCTGGCAGGCAAAGGGATGGTGCTGCACGAACCCAGAAAATTGGGGTGGTAAAAAAGGGCTTGACGAGGTAATTCTCTGCTTGGTGATGTTATAATCCCCACTGGGAATATTTAATTGGGGTATGTGTGGAATATCATGGAATGGTTTGGGTTGGAGGAGGTCATTAAAGGTCATTAATCCAACAGTGAGCAGGAACATCCTCAATGGGATCAGGATGACCTGAAATGTGTCCAGGGATGGGGAACGTGTGCCAGGGTGTCCCCACCCTCCCAGGGAGGAATTCCTTCCTAATATCCCATCTAAACCTCCTTTCTCAGTTTGAAACCCCCCCATCCTGTCACTAAATCTCCAATATCTCCATATATCCCAGTAACAATTACACAATGAACTCTGGAAAAGCCTCGATTTCCACTCTTTTGTGCTTTGATTATGAATATTCCACTTGTCCTGCATTCAGGACACAGGGAAAGGGAAAATCTGGAGGATGTTTCTTGGTGTGGAAGGAACTGCACACCAGGCCTGGGCTGGACAGGGACTCTGTCAAAGGCATTTTTCAGAATTTGAGCTGCTCTCTAAACATCAGAAGGTTGTAAAGCCACTGGTTCCTGACTGTGCAGCTCCAGCTCAGGGTTAGGCTGGGCTGAGAACATTCCTGTCCAGAGATCTGTAATATCACAGGCTCAGCTGCTCTGTAACATAAATGTTCTTTTCTTTCAACATCTCTGTGCCAAGGGACCGAACAAAGTGTCCATTAATTGAATATTTTTAGGATATATTTTTGCTTCCATTTAATTTTTCTTTCATATTTTGATAAAAGCCAGGGATTCCATGTTATGTTATGAATATGGATTTGTAGCCAGCAGCTATGTGGAAAAATCAATGCATTCCCAGTTCACTCCCAGGTGTTTGTGTGGATGGATTGGGCAGAGCAAATCCACTGCCAGGAATGGATTCTGCTGCCTGCTGATTCAAATGGAGCAGGGCAAAATGGCTGGAAACTACTGCAAGTTGAAGAGAAAATTGTGTTCCTTGGGTTCCTGTGTTGCATGAATTAAGATTTGGTTAAATAAAGATGAACTGAAATGAGACAGTATCAGGAATGCAAGAGGGAATAATTCTGCAGAGTGAAAATTGCCAATTAAAATACACAGTCCACCTTTAGTAAATCCATGTAAATAAAGTCAGACACACTGTGACAGTCAGTGAAAAATAACCCAGTTCATGGCTCAGCTCCTTGTCTGCAGTGGACTCTTCTAATGGAAAATGGGTGAAATGGAAGGAAAGGAAAATGAGTCAAATGTGTTTAGTGAAGAAGCAAAGCAAAGTGAGAGCTGAAAGTGGGGAACAGCTGAAAAAAATACAGCAATAACAATGACAGAATCTTGAATGCTGCAAACTGGTCTAAATATTCCAGTTTGCTGTGCTCAAATCAGGCTGCTCTGCAGGGAATCACATTTCCCTTGGACCATCAGCAGTTGGGATATTTCTGAGCCAAAGCAGGGCAGTGTTGGATTTAGAAGAGGCACCACTCTGAAAAGGCCTAGAACTTTCCTCTGTGTGCTGTCACATCTTGGAAAACATTCCAGCTACTCAGTTAATTAGCAGATGACAAATTAAATATTTGCTAAGTGAAATGGGAGATGTCTTAACAACCTGCCCAGAATGATATCATTCGAGATAATTTGGGTTCTGATGCATCAGCAGGACCAGGTAGATACAGTTTATGTTGTGGAGGGGTGGAAAAAAGATTAATCTTTTTCCTTCTGAAAAGATTTCATCCCTCTGCCATCCTGGGTGGGATTGCCAAAGCTGAAATCCTTGGGAGACTGGAATTCCATTCTGTGCCTGGAGCATCCTGTAATTGGCAGCTCCCAACCTAAGAACCTTTCAGAGCCTGGTGATCACATGTTTGCTCCTGGAAAGAAGATTTTTACAAGGAATTCGTGCCAATTATGTTTGATATCCACTGCCCATCCATGGCAGAGCATCAGCAGTTCCATGGATGCTGGATTTATACCCAGCAGCAACAAAAGCCCTCAAGGAGTGAAAGTCAAGACAATATTTTAACTATTGCTGGGCTTCAGATGAAGCTGAGAACCCACCCAGGATGTAGCTGTTTTACCAGCAGGAAGATTTTAAAGCCAGAACAAGAACTGCCAGTGTTAATTGTGCAAAACTGTACTTTATGTCTGGGCTGATTCGTGCTATTTCTGGACTGACTGCTTTTTATTTTGATTTCAGGAGCCTCGAGTGCCACAAAACAAGGGGGTTTGTGGTTTCCAGGGGGATCCAAGCTTTGTTCTGCACTGGGGGCATGTTACACTTGCCAAGTTATTCCTTTCTGCTGCAGGAAATGGGATCAGAACAAACCCCAGGTACTGAAGTGGAGAGAAATGGGAAGATTTGTTACCTGGCCCTTCAGAGCTGAAGCCTTTTTATCCCCACAGGCTGTTCAGCACCTCTGCAAGTGACTGTGTTCCACTGTGGATTTAAGATCTAAGCTAATGACTCCTGACACTGCTGCCTCTTGCTGGGCTTAGTTTTGAGCATCTGATGCTTTTTCTGTGGGTCTTGAATAAATCAAATGGTGGAGAGTTGAAACAGGGGGGAAAAAGGTGGTGGAAGGGAGAACAAACCAGAGAATTGTCCTGCAGGACTTTGCTGCTGCTGAAGGGCAGCTTTGGCAGTGGCTGAGCTGAGTGATGGGGTGGGCAGCATCCTAAAAAGCTTTTCCTTCCCTTGAAAACACTTGCTCAGGGAGTTTCCTGAAATGAATAAAGAGTTTGAGATGTCACCCAGGCTCTTATCAGCCTAGGTGGATTTAAATCCTCCAGTAGTGCTGTAAAGCCACACTGGGGAGATAAGAATTGAGAGAACATTTTCCACACAGATAATTATAAGGTATTAAAGGAGCCTTAAACTTTAGTCTTATTTTCCTTGTTGTGTTTTTTTTTCCTTTTGGAGGGAGCCTGCAAGCTCTAAAACAGCAGAGAAATGTCCCTTCCCAGAGGTCACCCTGCTGACATCAGTGATTGTCATCCCCTGTCAGATTTACTGCCCCAAAAGGGTCAGTCCAAAACCAAAATAACCGAAATCCCTGGGAAAACGTTGAAACAACATCCCTGGAGCTGCTGCCGAGCTCTGAGGGAGGAGCAGCTCTGAGTGCTGAGTGGGGCTGAAGTTTAGTTTCACTTTTTCTTTTTCCCCAAGGAGGGGAAAGGAGGATCAGCAGCATCCCCAGTTTGCCCAGCAGCCCCTGGGAGCTCAGCTGCTGGAAAAGGGAGTTGTGGTTGGTACAGGAGGCAAAACTCAGGAGTTGGTGCCCAGCTGAGCTCCCAGGGGTCACCCACACAGGGTCAATTCCAGAGGTTTGACCTGGAGGAGCTTTCCAGGGGTAGGGAATGATCCAAATCGGATTGGAGCTCTGCAGGGACCTTTAATACCCTGTCACTCAAGTTGCCCTTTCATTTTATAATCCCAGAGCTCCGAGGGTTGGGATGCAGGGCCTGACTAAGCACAGAGCACTGCCCACTGTTCCCACTTGAAATCACTTTATGCTTGGATAAATATCCCATTTTCCCTGTCCTGTGCAACCCTCCTGCCTCGTTCTGCTCTTACTGTGCAAAACAAATCTGATTTTCCCCGAATTATTGCCATTTTGCAAAGCAATGGTTGAGGTAAAGAGGGATTGATCAGGCAGCATTTTATTGTTGTCTGAACTTTTATTACATTGGTTAAATGTGTTTAAAATGGAGTCATTCCACCTCCAGAGAATTTCTAGAGTCTAAAACGCTTTGACACCTTGTATTTAGCTTATAAAAAGGATTGAGTGGTAATTGAAATGTTGTCACCTTCCCTCTCAGAGAGAGTTTCTGCACTTAAGGGCTTTTTTAATCTGCCAGAGAACACAGTATTTCACTGGAAGTTGAAGTCATACAAATTGAAATTAGAGCCCGGGCACATCTTTAATGTCATTTATTGAGGATATTCTGGAACCCATTGCCAAGGGCAGTGAAGATCCTCAGAGACTGAGAATTTCCCCCTCCAGGAGCAGGATGTGCATCAACTAAGCTCTAACTCAGGCTTAGCTAAACCCAGGTGTATTATTCAGTACAGTGGGTGACAAGTTCAGTCTGGTGATACACAGAAAATCAAATTAAATAATCAAACATTGATTGTTGAATATACCAGGCAAACACTACCTGAGCCAGCCCTGGCTTTGAAAAACTCTTGTCTTTCTCTTTCTGGTCCTGTTTCCTTTAATTTACAGCTTTATTTTCTACAATTATTTGTACATAATGTCTGTGAAAATACATAAAACAAGAGAAAGGTTTTTCTCAGTGTTTTTGAGCTGTTTATTGACAGGATGAGTGAAAGTCCTTGTAGCATCAGGCTGTAGCTGGAGCAAGAAAATGTTTTTACAGAAGTTGCATGTTCTGTGTGGGTGTGATGATGTGAAAAAGTGTTTCTGTGGCTTAAAAGCTATTTAATTTTAATCAGCTTTATCACATCCATTATCATGATGCTTTGGGAAAAACGAGTCTTTAATTTTTTGAGTAACGACTTCTCAAAATTCACTTAATTTTCTTCCCTCATCCCCAAATCATTGAAACACCAGTTACTATTAATAATTTTTAATAACTGTTGTCCATGTGTGATTTTCTAACAAATGTCACAGTTACAGAGAATTTATCTGGAGATTCATTCTTGTAGTTAATATTGTGGGTTAAATTCCTCCCTGTCTGGGGGTCAGTGCAACAGTTCTTGAAATGTTAAGTGGGATCTGAGACACATAATTGCTTTAATGGCCCCTTTTTCCCAGAGAAATTCTGTCATATTTCCTGGAAATATTTGATGCAATTTATAACCCAAGTTCCCAATAACCAGAATTTCGAGGGCAGTTGAGCTCTTTTTTTTTTCCCCTAAAACAGAGTTCATGGAAGTCATCAAATCTTTTTATCTCTCCAAATAAAAAGCCCAGTGAACGTTGTATTAAAGTAAAAGCAGGTGTGATGTGCCCTGATATCCCTGAGTTCAGAGAGGTGAAATCCTCTCTGTAAAACACTCCCAGAAGGGACAGGGCTGGTTTTGCAACACAAAACCTGAGCCACAGAGGCAAAAATCAGCCAATTTTGCCTTGAAATCCAGTCGCAAATAACCCAGTTGGGGCTGAGCAGCTGAACACGTTAATAAAAATAAAATAAAATAAAA
>WEIV01006059.1:165978-177900 GCA_013390005.1 Calyptomena viridis | reverse complement strand
TTTAGCTTATTTTTTCTTGCTGCCATGTTGCTCAGCTTTATAGTGTTTATGTTTATCTGGGAACTTGATCATACCTTTAGCTACTTCAACCTGTAAAATATGCTACTGAAATAAACATCTGCATGCTTTGATTTCAAATATAATATGTATCTTAGACTTTATATATATATGTACTTATACTTTAAAATGCTAAAATGTAGTGTTCATGACATCAGATATAAGCACCATCAGCATTGGAACAGGCTGTCCTAGGAAGTGATGGAGTCACCTCCCCTGGANATTCAATGTATATTACCAATAATGGCATTGTTTCCTCCTAGTTCCAGCAGACTTCGACCTAATAAAAACACACAAAATTAGTTATGTCATGCACACATGTATTGACTGCACCCCAGTTAGTGAGGTCACCTCTAACTAGAGTTAAGGTTCATAAAACATATTTTTCTGAATGAACAGAAGGTTTAAGGGATTGCAGTCAACTAATCACTCTAGCCAAAGTAGAAAATTAACTGAATACTGCATCTATCACATGCTGTGAAGAAAGATACCTGGACAGCAGTTATTGCACAAAGAAACTTAAAAAAATAGGCAAAAACAACACTGGAAAGAAAAAATGAAAACAAAAAAAAAGTTGTAGCATAAATAGTATGATACAGACAAAGAATAAGAATACAGAGATCAAAATGCATACATAAAATTTAATTAGGCTTACTTATTTCTCTGGCAATTGTTTTATCTAAAATATGAGAGAAAGAATCCCAATCTATTGCTGAGTGAATATTCACAATCTATGTGGGTTTTTTGTTTTGTTTTATACTTCTATGAACTTCAAATGCATAAAGTAAGAAAACCATGTTCACAAGATTTTCTGTTTAAAACCAAAATGTTAGAATCCAGCAGCTGAGCATGGATTCATGCCTGTACACTTTTAAATATTTGCAACAAAAACAGCACATCAAAAATCATCACTTTTCTCCTATATTTATAAGGATTAAAAGGTGAGGGGGCATGTATTCATGACCACATTGCCAAAATAGGCCCTGGTTTTCCACCTTGACAATCTATACACATGATGGACATCACCCGACTCTTCTCCAAATTAATTATAGGACCATGGGTTTGTGGATACCCTGGGAAAAAATGCTGAGTCATAACAGAACTAACTGAAAAATGCAGTATCTATCCCTGAGCATTTACAAACTCCTATTTCCCCAAGTCAAAAAAACTAACACAGCTGAAACAAGCTCCTATTTTAAAATTCTATGGGGCTACACTGCCTTTACCAACCATGAAAAGAAAAGGAGGAGAACCCACACACTCACCAAATCTCTCCTGAACCATGAGTGCTACTTGCTTTCCCACTTTTGTGCTGCCAGTGAAGGACAAGAGGTCCATTCTCTCATCTCTCGCCATTGCTGTCCTACATAATGGGAGACACCACTATGTCAAACAAAAGAGCATGCAGACAGAAAAGCACCTTGCACCTTCCACATACACCAACCAGGGAGATTTTTAAAGTCATAACCACTTCTTTGAAACATCAGGTAAGTGACTGAGCTAATGGCAGAAAAGCGTCTTAGTCAGAAAAGAGGAACAAGTCTGTTTCTCTTCACCTTTTCAGGCCATAAAAGCATCACCTGTAGTAACACTGAAATTCAGTCTAAAGTACACAGTGAGATTAGCTCTAATCGTTACGATCCCTAGCACAATATGCATATCTATGACCCTTTTTAATGCTTGCCATCCATTTTGTCTTCTTTTAAAATGCTCATAAGACACATCCAAATATACATTTGTACTGGGAATTTCCACATTGTAAAAATCAGACAAAGCAACTAGGTTTGCACAGCTTCTACACACAGGTATATAAGCAAGTGCAGAGTCCTGTGTGAGCATGGAAGATGCGGAAGTATTCTCTTCCACTATTAATCCAAAAGGCCAATGGTCTAGATATTGAAAACTCCTAAAGACATGATGAGTGGAATTTAATATTAGCTGTACTCTTTGGGCATAAGCATATGCAGAAGTAGAATATAAACTTAGTCATGTCTCTTCATTAAATATCTACTAAGTTATTTGTTAGTAGCTTATCTCACAACAGCAAGTAGACATATGTATTGGAGTAGGGCCAAAGTTTCAGACCAGCTGAGAAAAATCATGGCAACATGTGCATCTGCTGGGAGCTCCTGGATACCAGAATAACTTCATTTCATGAGAAGTACCTCAAAGAATATTCCTTGCCCACCATACTAGTTCACAAAACACAAGAAATGTTACCTACCCAATGTCTGCTCCACCACAAACTAAAGAACAGATTGCTCCAGGCACTTTGTTATCCTCTAAGACTTTGGCAATTATCCTAGAATCAAAGATGTAAAAATTTCAGAAATTGTTGACAGGTACCAATAGGGAATGAACCATTACAATTATCTTAGGGTTTTGGGGTCGTTGTTCTCAGGAGTTAATATTAGAGCTATGACTTAGTAATTAGCTATTTTAAAGGACTTATTAATATTTAGCATTTTAAAATAAATGTAATTTGTAATATACAAAAATAAGTATTTAAAATGCTAATATATTAAGCAAAGTAACAATAAACCTGAAGTAAGTATCACTGTAGCATTTATTCTTTGGAGAAGTTCCTTTTATTGAGACTGATTTTTCCTTTTCATCAAGAGTAAGTTTTGAAGCCTGAAAACACACGCTAAGGTGTTACTAGGTTTTGGATAACAAAGGCCGTGTGACAGTATCTTCAGGATATGGGTCTACAGAGCCAGCCAGAAGAATTTTCCAGAAATGAGTGCTGAGGTTGGGCTGAGACTCCAAAAATTAAGGGATAATTCTGAAACACAAGTGTGTGATTGAGGGAAGCTGAATTTCATGAGCAGTTCATCTTTCACAAGGAAGCAAACCACACAGCTAGCCCACTTTCAGCAGAAACACAGCCCTGGTTCCAGAAAAAAATGTCCAACATTATAGTAACATCCTATACAAATAGTTACTGTTAGGGGAAAGCATTTCTTCTGACCACTATGAACTACTTCAAACAGAAAAGAAGTGTTTAAAAAGCAAAACAGAGAGCAAAGAAACCAGAACTCACTTTGTAACAGCAACACTAACAAGAGATGTTGTAGGAGCACCCTTCCTAAAAAGTAGAAAAAAACAAACAAGCAACAAAAAAAAGAACTCCATTATTTTTTCCCAAATATTTAAAAATAAGAAATAATTCAAATAAACAATTTTTATGGTATCTGATACATAGCACACTGGCTAAGTCAGTTTTCAGGTACATGTTAAGACAGGAACTCAAACATTTCTTTTCATAGCTGAGCATTCAGTGCTTCTACTGAAATCCAAATGAAAAAAAGCTAGGCCAGACATCAGAGTAAAGCAGGTAGACAAAAGCAAAACAGGAGCTGAGAGAGAAAGTAAAGCTATTTTTTTTTAGAATTTTTATTTTAGATGTATCAATTCTGAATATATTAACTGTTTACTATCACTGTTGCCAGTCCTCAATCTGAATTCTTTATTCAGAGGCCATTTGTCCAAGTCCTGGATCCATCTGAACCTTAATACCTCAAAAAAGAGGTTACCACAAAATAAAACAGAACTTTTTGACTACAAACAGACCTAAAAATACACACAAATCAAGCCTACATTAGATAGAATCAAATACACAGAAACACCAGACATTCAATGGCAATTTTGTGCCTGAGATAACAGCTCTCTAATTTGAAAATATTGTTAGCAGGTTGGAAAGTTAGATCTTACCACAGGCAAACATTTCCACAGACCATTGCAATTGCACTGTTCCACCCATAAACTGCCACGGGGAAGTTAAAGGCCGTGATGATTCCTACTAACCCAACAGGATTCCACTGCTCTATAAGGGCATGGCCAGGTCCTGAAAGCAAAGACACGACATAATGCAATTTTTGTCCATTTATTTTTTTTTTAAAGGAAAATATGTAAGCAGGGAACCTAGCATCATTCCTCAGCCCATCACAGCAACAGCTTATCAAGGGTTGTATTATACGTGCTCTGTAGCTTACTAGATCAAGGTTAGCTAAATTGTGCAAAAAGCTATGATGCAATAATTACAGGAGATGGGACTGGTTTACCACTATGAGGGTATAACCAAAAACTGTGTATTCTATATCCTCTATGTCATTCCTGATGGGCTGTTAATGATAAATCATTTGGTAACAGCTGCCCAGAGCACACGTCACACCTTGGGCCACAACAGATAAGAGATCTGGGGAGACATTAACACCTCCACACCCAGCTGGAGGGTCCTCCCTGCTAATGGGCCCAGCTGCACTGACACAATAAGCACTTACAATGGCCCACATCATCAAAGGATCCAAAAATATCCCAGGACTCACAGAGATAAAACAACCAGTGTGAAACTTCCTGCCCTGGGGGAGGTACTGGGGATATATAATCTTTGGGATTTGAGACTGGGGTACCACCTCACTGGACCCAGAGAGGAAACAGAACTCCAGCAGGACTCTTGAGGAGACTCCTACTATTTCTTCAAAAGAGCTGCTGTCTTCAACATCATGTTGAAGGACCATCATCCCGACTACCAGGTTTTTCCTTTCCTTCTGCTCTACACCCAGGGGCACCACGCAGTGCTGGGGCAGAAGCTCACGAGCACTGTGCTGTTGCTGTCCCAGGGGGGCTAGGTTGTACTTTGTTCTTGTGGCAAGTTTTTTGGTTTTTTGTTATCTTGTGTCATTGTATGTATTGTGTTCTTTCTAGTAAAATTGTAGCTCTGACTTGTGGTCTCTCCAAATTTGGTTCATTTCTCCTGCCAGTTTACTTTTCAACCAGCACATAGTGACAACACAATGTTTTATTACATTAGCTATTCCATTAACATCACAATGACTGTGTGCAAACCAATAACTGAAAGAGGTCCCTCCTTTCTAAGTACACTGCTGAACTTTCTACATACTTTACCACATTTCATTAACAAAGAAATAGAAGAGAACCTAATGCTTCAAAGAGCAGAGAAAATCGACAGGCTCACTTGCTTACCTGCCACTTCACTGGGTACTTCATTAGGTGGTGCTCCTGCCCACCAGCACATATATTCCTAAATAACGCATAGAACAGAGATCTTGCTGCACTACAACATCACATATTTAAGATACATCTACATCTCTTCCTTTGTTTAAAAAAACCCACCACAAACAAAACCAAAAAACCCTATACACATACTTACTTTCTGAAGGCAAAATAGGTCCACCAATCATTCGGGACAAACCAACAGCATAGTCACAGACGTCGACATACTCCTGCACTTCCCCAACACCCTCAACAAAAATCTTTCCCATTTCCAAAGAGACCTGAGAAAATTAGGAGTAACACAATTTTTTTTTAAATTCCCTTGTGTCCCCATTAAATTTTTTTTCCCACTAATGTCAGATATATCTATATACCAGGCAAGATTTGAATACACATTTTTTTATTAGAAGAGGATCACCTCTTCCGGAGTTATTCGCAGGGTAAAGAAACAACACAATGGACAACTAGACAGGAATCATATCCCCATACAATAGGAAGAAATTAGAAGAGGAAATTAATGGACAGAGGAAATTTTAAAAGAACAAATCCCCTGAAAGGAGTATCCAACACTCATTAGGTTCATATGTTTAGATTAACAAAACAGTGGATTTCTATCAGGACATTTGCATACATTATGGACTAGGCATGGAACAAACTGGGGAAGTGGGATTATTCTGCTCTAGCAAAAGAAAATGGTCATTTACGTTTTTCATAAGCAAACTACTCATTTTACGACATATCAAAGTGAATTTGAGAGATTGCCTTTGCAGACACTGCTGAAAAGTCTACACGTCTTTAGTATTTTAGTAATCCGGGATGTTTAGGATCAACTTCTTTTTTATTTTTATTTAGCTGAAGTCAACTCTAAACTATATCCTATACTCAGCTGACATACAAATTATCCATGAGAATAAGCTGGTATTTGAGACATTTTCCTCCAAAAATGAGAAGACTTGCAAATTTAGGAACTGAGAAGTCACCACATACCCCCTCTTAATTTTACCATCATGCTCTGATATCTAGGTGTGACTTTCATGCACATAAAGTGGTGACTACCACTTTAGACTGATTATTGTATTTTGAAAAGGCTGTTAAATGAGGAATCAGGTTCAAATGATTGCCACAGGATTTTTCTCCCCATGCAAAGGTTAAATTAAAGGTGACTAAGCATATCTGTATGACAACTGTAGTCATCTCAAGATAGAAGGAATAGCTCCTATCTGTGAAAAAAAATGGAGGTGTATCAGATATATTTATTAAGAAACACAGCAGCGAGTCTGCAAGTGCAGTAGGAATACCTGGATACTTCACAAGGACATTGTGAGGCAAGGCTGGAAATTTCCAGTGGCATATGAGAAAAATGAGTTTCTATACTCTTTCCTTTTACATATCCTAAATCCAGGAAAAGTCCTAAAACCTGAATGCCTGTTTCTCTTCTTTCACTCTGAAGTTCATCCTCACTCATAGAAGAGCTGAACGGACATATTATCAGTTCGGGAAAACTAGGAAAACATGGCAATAAGCCACACAAGTTTTGTTCAAGGAACACAGAGCAAACTTCTGTCTGCCCACACTCACCAGGGATGCTGTACTGTTTTCGAATAAAAAAGTACATTAGCACTCTAATTCCACCACAGAAACTCTGCTGAGAAGACAACATCAAGGGAAAGAGCAGAACAAAGTTCTGAAGGTTAACAATATGGGCTTGTGTTGTGGTTTTAAGTAACCAGAGTTTTTTATTAGCTGGGGGGGCTAGGAGAGAGGCTTCTTTAAGAAGCTGCTAGAGTTTTTCTCTGCTCTAAGCTAGCCAAGGTCAGGCAACAACGCCTCTGTGATAACATATTTAAGAAGGAGTAGAGAAAAAAAAGTCTGGGCAGAACATCATGGCCGCTTAAGAGACAGGAGGGTGCGGAGTTTGATTAGCACCAAGGTCAGAGAGAGGAGAAAGAGAAGATGCCTTAAACACTGGAATAGGGCCCCAGCAATCTGTGAGGAATCATAGGGGCGAAGATTCTTCAGCCTGTGAACCCGTGGAAAGACTGGGAGATTTTTCCACGCTGGAACAGAGACATGCCGGAAAAGAGAGGCTGTGATCCTGTGTTTGGAGCAGAGGGGCCTGGTGGAGCCCCGTGGGCCGTGAGAAGAAGAGATGCTGGAGCAGCAGAGCAGCATTTCTTGGGACGACTGGTGGCCCGTGAGAAGCACTGAAGCACTGAGGCAGCTGAGCAGCCGGCACCTGAAATGACTGCACCTATGGTAAAGTGATTTACGTGACGACAGTACCAGGAAAACTGTTGTTAGTAACGAATCCACTAAGAAGCAGTTTGCAACAGACTGTTTCCGTGGAGAAGACCCCACGAGGAAAGCTGGGGTGGGACTCTCTCACTCTTCTGAACAGCAGCAAAGAAAACCTCTGATTGTAACCCCCCCCACACACACACCTGCCTTCCCGAGCTGTTGGGGGAAGGTGAAGGATCTTAAAAGGGAGGGGTGGGGGGGAAGAAAGGTGTCTGTAACAACTATCAAACTGCTCACCCTTAAACTCTTAAGCTCTGATTTTAGTAGTAGTTGTAGTAGTAGTAAATTCTTAACATTCTAAGTTAGAGCCTGTTTTGCTTGTGTGAAGTAGTTAATAAACAGTTGCTTGTAATCCTTATCACAAAAGTCGGGGGTTTTTTTTCCCTTCTCTGAGAAATTTTAGATCTATGTGTGGGCTCTCGGCTTTTAGCCAGTCAAACCATGACTACACATAGTTATTCACTGACAAGAGTTTCTGAACAGCAGTACATACAGGCAAGCCCTGTAAAAGGAAAGAAGCAAGTTCCCCACTTGTCTCCTTTTCTTCCCTAGCAACTAGCAAGTATTTTAAAGGAGAGGTCCTTCAACTTTTATGTCCTGCACAGCACTGCAAGAAGATCTCATTAAGACCATCTCAGCTTCTGAAGCCTTATACTTCCAGATGTCCACTGGCAAAATCCTGCAGATCAACAGAAAGAGTTCAAAGCTAAAAGCTCTGTAGAGGAAGGCCTTTTTGCAGGATACTTTTACTATCAGACAATGCCCTATCTGATAGGCAAGTGGGAAAATAGCTGGGCAACAGTCATAAAACACCTCCCAGTCAGAGTACAGGCCCACAATGAATTAAATTTTCTTTTTCTATTATATATGACCATTTCAGAGAAACAGAGAATCACAGAATATCCTAAGTTGGAAAGGACCCACATGGATTATTGAGTCAACTCCTGCTCCTGCACAGGAGCACCTCAAGAATCACACCATGTGTCTGCAAGCATTGTCCAAACACTTCTTGAACTCAGTCAGGCTTGGTACCATGATCGCCCCCCTGGGGAGCCTGTTCCAGTGTCCAATCACCCTCAGGTGAAGAACCTTTTCTTAATACATAACCGAGCTCTCCCCGGACACAGCTTCTTGTCATTCCCATGCCAGAATACTTGGGTTTTTTTAATTTTTCCTTTTTTTTAAATTAAAAATTCTTTAGACAAGATAACAAAAGAAACAGCACTTATTTAACAATTACTAGGGTTAGTATTGCAGAGTGATACATTAAAAACTGAGAAAACCAGTTTTGACACATCCCTCACCCTCATGCCCCACTTCCCCTTATCCCCACACAAAGTTAAGCTATTTCTGAAAAGACCTTACCAGGCTTCCTAGAGCTTTGATTTTTTGTCTCAGGGCATCACCAATCTGTCGCACTATTTCTCCACGCTTAGGCGCAGGGACCTGGTCAAAAGAAAGCAGAAGAATCTATGAGAGATTGAACATCTCCGACTTCTGCTGCATATATACTGACGGGTCTTCTACCTATGTAGTAAGCAACTGCTGATTGCTGTGCTCTTTCTCAAGACACTGTTAGTTTTTCATTTTTATCATGTGCACTGCTTTACAAGAAACTTGTTTCCTGCCTCACAGAGACTGATAGCACTACACGTATCTGTGTCTGTTCAAAACTTCAGTTCTACTGAATATTGCCAGAAGCATTCAGATTATTAGTTCTGCTACTTCTGTTCAGCTACATTACCCACAATACCCCCAAACAAGCAACAGCATCTTAAGAAGCAAGCATTTTTCATAGAAAGCACACTTACCAGTTTTTGAGCCTTTGAAGTGTACTTAACACCATATTTTCAAACCTTCTTTCAGTATGACATTTATTTTGCTAGCAGATGCCGAGACACACAGAAACCTCAATTGAGGAAATATTAAGCCCATATACGGAACTATTAATAGATTTTTTTTTTGTAATTTGGTATCAGTATGTTAAATAATAATCAATAGCCAGGACCAATTGCAAATCATACATATGCAACAGGATTTACAGGATTAGAACAGCAGCTCTCTGTAAAAAGAGGATCGAGGAACCCAAAAACCGCAAAAGCTTATCTCTTTACAGGCAAAATCTTTCAGATAAGCTCATTACAAACAACAAAATTCACAAACTAATAGCAAACAGCTTTGAAAGTCTTTTAACATATGATGTGTTGATTCTTTATCTGTTGGATTGCTTTCAGATTATTTTCAAATATGTTACAAGTCACCAACATTATACTCACAGATTGTAACAGAAGTATTGTAACACACACTAATACATTCTGAGGAAGCTGTTGTGTTTGTCCTAAACTTCGTTATCTTCACACAAGGCAAAACTTTGCTGGCTAAAATACAGAATGCCCAATACCTTACAAAATCCAGTTTCCAGCTTCTCCCAAAGAAACAGCAGCTAGTTATAAGAACCAACGTTGGCATGGCCACCAACACAATGCGTGCTGGACACGCTGATACAGGTGCACTGGGAACTACAGCTTGCTAAGGAAAAATAGCTTATTGTACACAGCCACCTAACACTAAAACTTCGGAATAACACAGCTGTCTTGTGAAATACTGGGACAGCAGATGAACAAAAAAAAGCACGTTTACAACCAGCAGTCTTCCTCACTCCATGAGAACAAGATGATTAACACAATTTAAATATCCAAATACCCTGCAGAGTTCCCACAAGAAAAAGCATGAAGCAACAGGAAGCAAAACATATACAGAGGGATAGTTTGCTTGCTACAATGTTTCTCAACTTCTCTAGACTTGTCGGCAACAGCTCAGAGGCACAAGTGTGGGTAACTCTGCCAGACTTTTTAAAACAAGTATTTTCTGCAAGTTAATGTCCTTGTGAGAAACGACTGCTCACCATCAAATGCACATTGTTTTACTGGGAAAAATTCAGGAAGCAAAGGATTAACACGGCCGGGTGCACCCTAGAGCGAATGTATATCAAACTATAAAAGGTAGTACATTTTATACAATTTTTCACACAGAGGGCGGTTCTCAGCCTGTGATACCAAAAAAAAAAAAGACAAAAAGCATTTCTAAAAGCATTCTTAACCTTCCTTATCTCTAAACAGAAAGTTACATTTCAATGTCAATGGTTGATATAGGGCTCAAATTTTATTACCCCTTGTCAAATGGGTGTCTGGCAAGCATCTTCTTAAACAAAGGCCTTTAGAGTAAATATAGGTTTCTCTAAACACTCTTATCCCTGACTACCTATCATAAATTCTTAACTCACAGACAATACTACACTGGTCTGCTTCTAATCTAACTAAATATACTATTTATTTAACTACTTTTAACTACTCTTTAACAAAGATATGCGATATGCAAAATACAACTTTATATATTTCACAGTCCTCATCTTTGTACTGCAATGGTATCATGCACAAACTGTGTGGGTTTGTCTCTGGAAGTCTCCTTTGCAGACTTTTTCTTTAATGCAACACACACAATACGAACACGTTTTTACACCTCTACCTGGCAGAGCAATTTAATAGCCGGTATCTGCCAGAGATTTGCTATAAAGGAGAAATCTCTGTTAACTTACATCAGCCCAGACCTTCCATGCCTCTTTAGCCTTCTTTACTGTTTCTTCATAATCCTCCAAACTAGCCTATATGAAGAAGCACGTCAAAATTAGGAAGATCAAAACTCCAAAACAAAGGCCACAGAAAAGCTTCAGCACTCAAGACGTTTCTAGTGGAGAGTATTCGCACTACAGGATGCCACTTTCACAGGATGTTTTTCATCCTGACACAATTTGGTCCAATATGACAAACTGTAATCGCTTTTGGGGAAAAGTGTATGTTTGCCTAAAAAAAAAAAAAACAAAAAAAAACCAAACCACGAGCAGAAATTTTCCTTTCGATATTAAAAGATACTCCATAAAGAATACTGGTGAGGGAAACATATATATTATTTTTCATATATCTTCTTTTATCTTAGATATTACTGTTATTAACAGTATTTAAAAAAAGGCTGGGAGGACTGTTCTACTCCATCTCACTGGGCGTCTAAGGCTAATTGAGTCCTAATATTCAAAAGGAGTAGGTTAGCAGCATAGTGCTGCTCTCACACTAAAAATTTACCACGTGAATGCCACGTCACGTTGTTCTTCTTCCTCCCTCCCCCCAGACACTCAGACACCAAACAGCCACAGTTTGCCCCTATTCTGCAACTCTCTCAAGAAACCAAAAAAAGGGAAGGGAGGGGCCCTCGCTTTTCCCAACAATACTCGCAAGAGTGGAAGGTGGGACGGCCAGGGACTAAAAAAAAAAAATGAAAAAGGCCTGCAGCCTGTTTTTCTTCCTAGGAAAGGCACAGGCGTATTTCTAGCTGTAGTAGGCCCTGGCTGCGAGGAGCTCCAGAAGCCACCCATGGACTCAGCATCCCCTGGGCCCCCGGTTCAACATCCCCATGACCGCGGCCGCGAGTTTTGTGCCCTTCTCCAACCGGGTCGCGGGCAGGAGCCGCTGCCAAACCAACTCCCCGACACGGCTCCCT
>WEIV01006059.1:128141-165952 GCA_013390005.1 Calyptomena viridis | reverse complement strand
CCCGGCCCGGCCGCGGCCATTGGCGGGGCCACGACCGCGCCCCCCCCGCCCTCCGGGGTGAGCGGACCTGCCCGCGGCCCGTCCGACTTCCACCTCCGCTACGCCCCTCGAGAGGAGACAGTACACTGCTACAGATTGCTCAGAGAGGTTGCGGGGTCTCCCTCGCTGGAGATACTCAAGGACCATCTGGATGCGGTCCTGCCCCGTGTGCTCTCGGGTGACTGAGCAGGGAGGTTGGACCAGATGACCTACTCTCGTCCCTTNCGGGCGGTAGCCGCTGCCAAACCAACCCCCCGACACGGCTCCCTCTGCCCGCCGGGCCGGGGCTCCCGCGCTCCCCGTCGCGCTGCTGCTGCCCCCGCCGTGCTCACCTGCCGGACGCTGGCGATGGGCTCGTTGTTGGCGGGGCAGTACGTGGTCACCACCTAGAGCAGGACGGGACGGTGAGCGGCGGAGCCGAACTCGACCATTCCNCAAGGACCATCTGGATGCGGTCCTGCCCCGTGTGCTCTCGGGTGACTGAGCAGGGAGGTTGGACCAGATGACCTACTCTCGTCCCTTCCAATCTGACCCATCCTGTGATTCTGTGTGATTCCATGTGCCCCTCAAGACCTGAAAGGGCAGAGGAGTCTCCAAGTCGGGTATACCTAATTGCTTCAGGAAATAAGAGCACACTGGGGTGAAAAAAGGGGGGAAAAACTGCAGCTATCCTATTGCAACAAATAATAACTGCACTGTATAGGAGTATGCACAATGCTTTCTATTCTCTAATACCATGCCTGAATCTCAGTTCAGCTTCTAAACTGGCCACTTTATCTACGCTCCAGTGTCTGTGACTTTACAAACATTTTCTTTCCCATATACGGAACTAACACACTTCACTTGATATGCATTTACTTGGCAAAATTACAAGTGATTTCTATCCCATATTTTTGCTGTAATTCCCCTTAAAAGTCTTTAGAAATGTAGATGGCTCACTGTGATCACAAAACACTGTTTTCAGGCATGCAGTATTTTCTGAATGATCAAACCAACTAGGAATAAACCCCGATACTAAGAGTTAAATATCTTAGCACATACTTAAAGTAAAGAAGAAAAAGATCTCAAGAATGCCATTTTTTTTTGTTTCCACAGCTACATAGTTTTTTAAAATGTGAATTGCATTAACTAAATAATTTGCTCTCTAAGAAACAGTTCTTCAAGTAATTTTGTCGAATGAAAAATATTTCTGGATTATATAAACAGAATAGCAGTATAAAGTAGTTTTGGCAGGGCTCACGAACTGGCTTTGCCTTTGGCTTAACTGCAAGCAAGATCAAATTACCTTTTGTACTTGGAAACTGGGTTTGGATACTACAAAATACGTATCAAAAAGGCAGCACTTTGTGGGAAATATATAAAGAGCCTTGAGCAGAAGTAACTCAAGAGGGAAATTATTACATTCAAAAATAAAGCTTTTTTTAATCAGTGAGATGAAACCTCACCTATACCTGGAGAGCAAACACCATAAAGTGAACAGCAATACAGGCTTTCTTCCCCTTCTTTTTACACTGTGTTTTGACAACCTTGGCCTCAAGAAACTGTCCTACTGATGGTACAGTAGATCAGTCACTGAAGCTGTTCATCAGCTGGCCAGCAGAGCCTACTATCTTATTGAATAGGTCTCCATCACACCTGACCTGGAATGAGCTTGTTTTGGCCTAGCAACCCAAGGATGTGATGCATTCCTTGAGCTGTTCTGTCTCCTGATGACTGTTACTCGTAATGCAAACCTTTTTCTTGGAAGGTTAATAAATACATAGATGAATAGGCTCCAGCTGGCTGCACACAGCATCTGATGATGCTGCAGCAGCTCCACACATGCCTTGGGGAAGAAAATCCTATCAGTGGAGTACTCCACCCACTTAACTGAGAAGCTTGTGTGGTTATAACTGTCTTTGGATAGCTTTCACTGGCATAATGAAATGTCAGAAACAGAAGGACACAGCTTTATGTTTGAAATCAACCAGATGCCCACCAGAAATCACAACCTCCATTGATTCTAGTGCAACTTTGCAGAGTTCTTCCTTGTAAGTTCTGGCCCTGCCATCTCACAGAGGGACAGGAGGGATATACTCCAGGGCAAGAACACAGGCTTTCTCTTGGAATTAAATACCAAGGTTGTCAACTCACTGCTTCAAGAGCATCAAGAAACTAAAGGAATCAATGAACCTTAATGGAACTTGACCAGCCTTAACCAGTGCCTGAAACTCAGCCCCAGGCTTTTGGTCCTTCCTGCCATCGCTCAGCCACAGCCATGCCTCGGCTTGGAAAAGGACGTGGCAAGCCAGACCCTGACTTGGAGACTCATGGCCTCTGCCCTTCACCATGAGATCTGCTTTGGCCAAATGCTGCTGGCCTGGCCCTGACTCTGACAAGGAGGCTGGCTTCCTAGCTTCTCCTCAGACTGTCAATAGTGCATCAATGAGCTAGGCTGTGACTTCAGCTGATGAGGGCCCTGCCCTGACTCCTGGCTCCACATCCCCTTGGAGCAATGGTTCTGGCTTCTCCCTGAGAGAGAGGGTACTGGTGGCACAGGCTGGTGGTCTTACAGAGGTGATGTTTTAAAATGCATTACACAATGATCTGCAGACTTTTACCTTTTGACCTTATATATCTTTACATGGTCAAATGGGTATTTCATAATCACATAGCTGCAAGATCTTTTCAACCCATGCATTGGATTATAGCAAACAAGTGGTACTCTCAAATGTTTAGGGCAGTAGATGAAGCATGAGCAACTTGATTTCGATTCCACAATCCTTCTCTATCACCATAAGCAAGCAGTTTCTCCAGCGACAACTTCACACAACCGTTTGTACAGTAACTACTGCTCGAGCCACGGAGAAAATTTGAAACTCTGGCACTGTGCCTGATTTGGCTCTGTTTGTATTTTTTGCTGCAGTGTCCAAGCAGATGAAATCATCACTGTCAAAGGTGGTGCCAAAGTCCTTTCAGGGAGGTCCTGGAGCCAACTTGTCTGCAACTGATCAGTGATCAGATATGTAGGACTAGTTGTGTCAGTCATGTTGCTATTCAACCATTCATCACAGTAAAGATGTGGTTAGACCTGCATTAAACCTTAATGTGGGGCCCAAGCTTTTTTTACTCTTGACATGTCCAAGTCCCCATCTAAATCTGGATATACCTCCAGAAGTTCCAGTCTCAACAAGAATGGGAATTCAGGCCAGTGTCTGGAATACATCACGGATATAATCTGTGCTTCTGTCCCACAGTTGCAGAGCAAGGCCAATAGCAGGAAAGTTTGTAGGATGGAAAAGCATTATACAACAGGGAGATATATAGAAGGGTGGAGGTAAGCCCTGTATCTGACTACAACACAGGGGGTTTTTTTTCAGTTTGTTTTACATAGGCATCCTGAGCTTGATATTTAAAATCTTTATTTATTAAACAGACTTCTAAGGAGAAATTATCTGTCTGCGGTAAGCTTACTTTGCAATGTGGTCATGCTAACATAATAATTTGCATTAACTTTGATTTAGATGTGTTGTGTCCACTGGTGAGAGCACATCTTGGAATCTGTGGTATTTAAACTTGTCATGGAACATTGTTCTGCCAAAGAAATGCACTGAAGAAGGCTCTTTGTCAAGTTTATATAACAGTTATCTCAGTCCATTTTCAGAAGGAACTCCGTATTTTTCTCAGTTGGTAGCACATGAGGAATGCAAAGAATTATGGTGATTCATGCTCTCAAAACAGGAAAATCTACAGGGGGGGGAAGTAAAGGAAATATTTCTCCTGACCTGAAGTATTTCAGATCAGTGGTTTTCATTTTTGTGTTTTGACAGTTACTCATGTTTTAAAGTTTCCTATTGACACTGCACTAAAAGCAATAACTTTTAGGAATCACTTCAATCCTAAGAAATAGGCATATACTACAGTTTTATAACCCATAAAGACAGAAAATGGTTTAAGATATAGACAGAAAAAACAACAAACCCAGCGAAACCTATGTCTTGTCCTGTGGACAACACATTAGGGAATTTAGCAGGCACGCAAAGGGATTTGGCATGTTTAGCTCCAAGTGACAATGTAAGGGCAACATTACACTAACATCAATCAGTAACGACTTAATAGAAGAAGTGATCCAAAAATCAGTGAGACCTGAGGCTGAAAAAAAGTTGGCTCAGCAACAACCTCTGCACTGGCTTGTCCTTCTTTTCATGCTGGCCATGCATTGACAACCAGGGAGTTGCACTTGTTCCCCCTAACCACACAACTCAGAAAGTAATCACTATCCTGGAAGAAATGCACATTTCTAGAAACAAGGCAGCTAAAATACAGGTACCCTTTGGATTATGCAAATAAAAATAATTTAAAATAAAAACATTCTTGGGTGCATCTTGAGGACCTAATATGTAACAAGGTACCCTACATCTTATACAGCCTTTTCCATCTGCAGAAAGCAGTTTATCAAGCAAGTGACCATCATTAGAACCACTTCAGCACCAAGGAAATGGAAATCTAGAGAATTCACTTCAAACACTAGTGGAGGAATTACCTTTGGATTTAGGTTTCAGTCTGGTATTTAGCCCTGAGGCTTTGCTGTGGTATCATTACTAATGCACCATCATGTGACAGTTGTAGAGGTCTTATCTAGTCTGTAGCAGTACTAAAAGCACCTGTAGACCTTTTGTTTTTTGCAAAGAACAGGCTCTTATTAGTGTAAAAAATCCACCTCACACAAACTTGGCTTGTCATGAGAGTCTGCACATCTTTAAACTTTTGGGTGAAATAAATGTATTTTACTCAGGCTGGCAGTCTTCATAACTCATAAACTCACATCTTCATAAACTATTTGGATGATGAGATTAAAAGTACCCTCACCAATTTTTCTGCTGATGTCAAACTGGGCAGTGAGGTGGATGTGTCAGAAGGGAGAGTCATCTTAGAGAGAGATTCTGACAGACTGCAAGAGTGCACAGGAGAGAATAGAGTGAAGACAAGTGCAAAGTCCTGCATCTGAGTCATAACCAAAGAGCCCATCACAGACTAGAATCTGCGTGGTGGTGGGGCAGTCTTACTGAAAGAGACCAGAGGGTCCTGGCGGACAAGAAGTCAAAGCAGTGCACTGCAGCAGCAACAAAGGAAAAGGGCCAGAGAACCTGTCCTATGGGGAAAGACCGAAGGAGTTAGGTCTTTTCTCCTTGGAGAAGAGTCAGAGGGGACCTCATCATGTTATTTTAGTATTTAAGTGGCATCTACAAGGATGTTGCAGGCCCTCTCTTCACAAGGTGGTACATATAAAAGACAAAGGGGAATGGTACAACTTGCACTGGGTGAGGTTTCATCTTAATATAAGAAAGACATTTTTTACAATGAGAACAATCAATCACTGAAACAACCTCTCCAGGGACTTGGTAGATTTCCTATTAGTGGTGGTTTTCAAGATGTGATTGGACAAAGTGTTAAACAATCCTATAGGCTCCTTTTCCTACAAAAGTTGGAACTAGATGATCTTTCAAGGTCCCTTCTACAATTCTATTACATATATGGGGTGTGTTATCTTAGAGCTCACTATATAAGCAGTGGAGAGAAGGACAAAGAGAGGAATTTAGAAAATGTTTGAATAATTCTGATGGATTTGTGGCACATTTTGAATGATGTTGAGAAGTGAACAATCTGGGAGTAAAAAATGGCAATTTTTCATATGTACAAAGGGGCAATGTTTCATATGTACATGTGGATCCTTAAACAGCTTTCTTACTGGTACAGGGCAAGACTGCCGATATCACGTGTGTGTCCCAGAAAGAGTTTCCTCACCAATTTTCATGTTGCCACCATTCCCATTAAACCTGTAACCTATCCAGGTCAGGTTGTAATTTCTCAATAACTTTCTTCTGCTTTTTATATTAATTATGCTTGTCTGGAAAAAAGACCACAATGAACAGTGACCAATCTGGAATTTACAAGGTGTGTTTCCTTTCAGAATTTAAATGGCAAAAATATTTGTAGAAAAATTAGGAGAATTAAAGAGGTAGATTTTCTGACATTCAGTTGATTTCAGGGCAGAGAGATGAAAAAAAATCCAGCCGTTTTTTTCCCGGTAAAAGGGCAAAAAAGAAATGTCTTCAGCCAGCTCACTACTTACATGCCTTTAAGGATAGAAGATGCTGAGTGAGTTAAATACAAGATTATTATAAGAGGTTTGTCTCATGCTCAGTCAATCCAAAATTGTTTTCTTCCTTTTCTTTGCCAGCAGCAGAAACAAAAGATTCTTTTTTTGTTGTTGCTTTCTTTGGACATTTCCCAGTTTAGAAAATATTTCTGGTTTATAAATTTTTTTTTAATCTCCATTCAAATCTTTCTTAATACAAGGTATTATGGACTACCACTGAAGTTGTAAGACAGAAAAAATGTGCACAAAAAACCAACAAGAAGCAACAAAAAATAAACAAAACCCCACAACAAACAAAACCAAAACCAAAACAAAAACAAAAACAACAACAAAAAAAACCCCACAAAACCAAAAACAACCACAACACCAAATTTACTTCCATTAGCTCCGTTCTTATTTTGGTTCTTATGATGGAGGAATATAGATCAAAGGTTTATCTACTCAGGGGAATGGGATAGCCCAGTACAAGTGATTATAACAGAAATGGAGCACAGGGAATTTCTCAGACTGTTGGAAACTTCAGGGTTTGGAAATCCAGAAATTGTTTCAAGGACAATCAGATGTTTCATAATTTTCTCCATAAAATGCAATACCCTATTTATAGAATAACTAGAAGTATACTAGAGTACTAATAATGCTGAGTGCATTTCTATACTGATACGAGTATTATATTGCAGGTGCATTGTCAGTTTGCCAGTAGTTCCTGGGATGCACCCGCTGTTTAAGTATTATCCTCTTTTGCTGAGGACATTGAAAATCATCCCTTGCACTGTACACCTTCCCCTCAGACCCTTACTTCCTTTTTTCTTTAGGACATACTAAAATTTGCTTTCTTGTGGTCAGTGGTTTGTCCTTGGCTACTTCGTAACCAACACTCTCCCCAAGATCTTTATCATCACTATCTCATGGTTCCTACAGCCAAAGTTGCTCTCCATTTACCAGCTCCCCTAGCAGCTTCTCCTCATTACTGACCAGCAGATGGAGCTCTGCCCTGATTGAGCCTTCCAGGACCTATCTCACAGTTATCCCTGATACTCTTCACAAGTCCCCCTGGCGCTCCTTGTCCACTGCAGCCATGCCTGAGAAGTTGAAGCCCTGCAAGAGAACCCGGGCAGATGAACAGAGACTTTCTCATGTGCTCCTTGCTCCCGACCAGGAGGTCAGAAACACCTACTCTGACTCTGATGTGTCACTGCCTTCTCTGCCAGACCTGTCCTCCTCACTCTTGCCTGCTTATCACCCATCACATTGAATATTGATTGTAACAGACAATAATGGTGAAACTGCCAATAACTCTCCTGCATCTAACAAAAAAATACACGATTTTAAAGTGGTTTTTTACAGGTTTATGAGAAAGTATTTGGGTCTCAAAATAGGCATCACAAGGACAGTTGCTGAGCCAGAAGACTGTAATTAGATTTTAGTGGTTTATTGGAAAACTTTATGATACCTGGTAACTGAAGTGAAAAGAACCAGACAAGTATCTGAAATAATTCTCAGGGATGGAGCTTAGCAAGAAAGAGCAGCTCAACGCAGTAATGTAACCCTTTTTAATTGAATGAAAGAAGAAATAAGATAGCTTTAGGAGGAGCAATAGCCTTGGATATGTGGCAACACTTCAAATACATGAAATGGTCCATGAGCTTTATAAGGAGCATTTTGGAAGTGCTGAGGAGCTTAACACATAACAAGGTGTATGTTTACATTTTGCTGTTCTGTGTGTTTCTTCACAGTTTTTTTGTGTGAATTATGGTGTACAGCCAAAAAAACATCTAACACCATAGTGTCTTCAAGTCATAGAATCATAAAATATCTCTAGCTGGAAGAGACCCAGAAGGATCATTGAGTCTGACTCCCAAATGGTTCTTCAAAGCTAGAAGTAGACTTCTTAAAGACAGATAGGTTTTGAGCATCAGAAGGACTGATTACACAAAAGAAAAGTTTTGTATCCTAGTTAATTTTCTATTATTAGGCAATGTTTTTATCTTGGGAAGAAATAAAACTATCCCTATCCATTAATTGCTCTCAAAAAGGCCAGTCTCCCAGTAATCTGAAACCAGGGTCCTAACTATTGTTCATGATATCTCACCATGTTCTTCATCTCATCAGAACTACATTCCTTCTGTGCAAGGCACACTCTGGAACGGTGGTGCATTTGATATGCATAAGGTATTTTGAATATTTTGTTTTCTTGCTGTAGAAAGTCAATTTTTGTGCTGCTAAAACTGCTGAGGCCCTGAGGTGCACATTAGCTTTTAGATGTACCTCTTGCTTACTAGGTGAGGACAGGAAGCAACAGGCCAACCAACAATTGTTCTGCGTTTTGCCCACACTTGTGTCTCTTCTTTTGTAGTGTTTATGGTACAATGCCGACTATAAAGGAAGTTAAAGAAATGGGGTTTGTATAGCTATTGTAACAATTTTTCCCAAGGGTTCTCTCAAGTGTAACTTAGCATCTAAATGTCTATGTGGGTGGTAAGATTGCTGTGAAAACAGCCTCCTCGCTGTGAGTGTAATTATTCAGTACTTTGCAGATTGAAATTTCTTGTCCTTTCAGTAGCACTGCTTGACAAGAAAGTTCAGCTGTTCATCTGATACAAGCATTAGGCAGAGTTCTCTGTGCTATGTGTAGAAAATTACTACAAGGACTTTAAAAAATAACAAACCCCAAACCAAAAACCAAACCAACAAACCAACCAACCCCCTAAACAAACAAACAAACAAACACCAGCCCCCCTCACACACCCACCTACATCCTAACCCTCCTCCTCCCCCCGCCCCTGGAACTTAAAAAAGGATTTTCCAAATGTTAGCTTGGGGAAATCTGGATTTCATTATGACAACATTGTGTATTAGATTAACAAGGGGTGAGAGGAGAGAAGAGATATACAAGAATGATATTTGATAATAGCCATCTATTTTAGAGGCACCATGTCTCTGAGTCATATATTTAAGTTCAAGTGCAGGAATATGTCCAGATGGGGTGGTATTAATTTCTTTATGCTTCAATATCCAGCTGAATCAAAGACTAAAACCACAAGAGACTTGACACTGGATCAAAAGAGAAAGGAATTCAAGAGCTCAAATTACATGTGAAGCCTCACAGGTTTTGAAGGGCAAAGATCAACTTCCCAGGAAACATGGCTCGGCAACTATCAACACTCCCTCCTTCTGTATAATATTCATATAAATACTACAGATTTTGGACAGAATGGGGCATGTCTGGAAGTATGGTGGTGTGTTTTTACATATGTCCTTCTGTCATTATACAATGGTTTGTTCTGTTACCGCCATGAACTTAGTATGTTCTGTCTAAGTTTACTCCCAGTATTATGTTAATTCCTCAAACTCCTCCCAACTTCCTCTCCTCTTTCCAGACCCTGCCCTATCAATCACCCAAACCACTCCCTTTATTCCAGGCCCTTCCCTTTCAGTCATTAGGCTCCTCCTGGGAAATCCCCTAGTGCTTGACAATTCATTAGTCCATGCGACCTTCCCTACTCCTCCCCTTATCTCCATTAGTTATCCTCTTATGTCAATCCTTCACTGATCCCTCCTATTCCAGCCGCCAATTGGACTGTCCCAAACTCCCTCCCTTGTTCCCTCCCCTGTTTGTAAATTGCTGCACTAAGCTGTTCGGTGCTTTTCTGGGCTTGACTCCCTTCACCTATCCCAGGGTGAGACATTGTATCATCTGGCTCTTTGAGTCTGTCTTCCCTTCAGTTACAAAAGGCTCTGTGGGTCTGCTGCCCCAGAGTCTGGAATAAACATGGATTGTGTCACCCCAGAAAAGACTTCTTGGTTCTTTTATCCACTGAAGTCACACCTTCCATCGCTCGGGGCTTGGTCCAGTGTAGGGTGAGAGCTTAAAGGTGCTGCCCTTTCTCTCTTACCTAAAGCACAGCCTATCTAATCCTTGCGGGGATAGCAACAGGGCTGTGTCTCCCCCTGTCCGGTGACCACTGTCTCAAGGAGCTAGCCAGGGGTGAAAAGTCGGCAGTGGACCGCACTGCGACATGGAAGGGCTTTGGGCTTGTTAGTATGGAATCGTTCAGTGTTAATTCCTAAATCCAGTCCAGACAAAACCCCTGTCTTTCCCCTGTCGTATTTGACCCAGTCAGCATCCTTAGAGCAAATGAACCTTCAAAGCCTAGTCCCATGCATAAGTCCAGTGGTTATTGGTCTTTCTAGACTAAGAAAGGCATTTCCAGAAAGACTCAACTCTTTTTCCAAAATTGAGGGAATTTTTTTAATCTTTCTTTTTGAAGCTATTCTGTTGTGCAGTCCTTTCTTCTGCTAATATGCATACCCCAAAAATAAAAATATCCACTTCTGTACAGTTATATCAAAGTCATTGTTTGTTCTAGTGCTCAGCAAGATATCTAGAATTAATTAACATTTCGTGGTAACCCTGAAATCCCTTAAAATTGATGCCAGCATAGCACTGAGAACACCCAGGGGCTACTCAAACACATTGTAAATATAACATTACCTTGATCAAATTCTTCCACATTATTGATTACTATGTAACAAAGTCGACTTCGTAGGAACTTTCTGCAATTCAGCTTTATACACAGCATCTTGTATGAGATATGCTAAAAAACCAAGCCAAATAGCTTGGTCAGGGACACAGCTGTGCCTGCTGCTCAGGAGGGCATAAAAGTAAAGATCCTGTGTGCTCTCCCTACAGAAATCTGTTAGTGGACAAAAAACGTTTTGATTGAGAAATTCCAAAGGACATGATGGCTCAGGAGAAAGCAGATACAAGCTTTCAGAAGAGAAGGCTTTTCCTCAGGTCAAAGAGGTTTGTGGGTGGGATGAAGGGGATCCACTCTGTGTGGATTGTGGCAGAGGAGCCCCAAGGCTGCTGTCTTTCCCAGTTGTGTGGAGAAACAACCTCCAGAAAGACTTCTTTAGCATCCAGACTCGCTTCTTTTCAACTCAGAAGTGAAAACCCTCATATGTAGGAGCCTTGTAGCCTGCTTTTGAGGGCCTAGGTCACTTGTAATAAGCATTGGTGAGCATACACTTGCCAGCCCTAGCACAAGTTCAGATGGTTTGTATGAATTACCTCTCAGGTGATATAAGCAGGATCATGTCACAAAACCAAGTCTGTACTGCCAGGAGGCTCTGAAAATCCCAGGCTCCCTTTTGCTGGTCGTTTGGGCTTATTCATGCTTCAAGGTCTACTTTTGTGCCTAATAAAGGGCTGCAGTAAACCAAGACTTTTTTTTTCACCACCGACGTCTGCTTGTCAGAGCACATGTACAGATGGTAGCAGGAGGGAAAGAGCTCTTTGCATAGTGGTCCCACCACTGGAAAAAAACCAAGGATTCCATGAAGGTCAGGCCCATGGGACTTACAAAAAGCTGTCCAGTTTGCTCTTCTCTCCTCTGCAGACATTGGCTATACATAAGCCTCCCCTTGGCTCATGCTCAAATGTCTGTACTTGCAACCTGAATTGCAAAAAACATGAACATAGGATGGAGTCCCAAATCATGACAGTGCTAATGAGAGAAAGCCAGCAGCAAAATAACATGAAAACCCATCCCTAGGTAAACTAGAGGAAAGTGAGGGCAGGGTTCACACCTTGTGAAGCTGAAAGCAGGTGCAAGGAGAGGCAATGTTACCTACTCCCACGTATCTCATGGAATCACAGAATGGGTCATGTTGGAAGGGACCACAGTGGGTCATATGATCCAACCTCCCTGCTCAAGTAAGATCATCCCAAAGAACATGGCATGGGATTGTGTCCAGACAGTTCTTGATTATCTCTTGAAGAAAGAGTCAGTTCTGGTTCCCTGAGCAATACTATCCATCGCAGTTTGGGCAGGAATATGAGACAAAAAGGTGTATTGAGAGATAGAAACTTTAATAATTATATATATATATAATATATATACACATACAAATGAGGTAACAACACAAAAAGGAACCAGAAAAACAAGACAAAAATCAAATTCACAACACTTATAAATCAAAATGATTGCTCTTGAGGCCTGGGTTGCAGCAGCAAAGCATCCAGGGAAGCCACAAGGGCTCTCCAGGGCTGGAGGTGCCACGGGAGGGAGCTAGGGCTCCCGGGGACTGGGTAGGGGTTTAAGGTTTAAATGTTCTTTTCAAACCGGGAAATAGCTGCAGGCAGAGTCGTCTCGGGGGGCAGGGATGGTGGCTGAAATACTCAGCGACCACAGCAAGAGGCAGGAGAGACCCACCGGGTGTCCTCGGTGAGTCCGAAGTGGCTCTGAGTAATGGCCGTCGAAAATCCCACCTCCTCGTCCCCGGCTCCGCCCCTGCTCCGTTCGCGCGCGCGGGAAAACCACTCCGGCTCCGGCCACGTGTCCGCTCTGACGGCCGGCACAGCTCCCTGCCCGCACCGGGGTCCCGCTCGCTCCTATGTGCACCGCACTGCCTGCCCGGCAACACGCCTGTCCTGGGTATGGTCTGTCCCCCTGCACCCTGCGGCACTCGAGCCCTTCTTCCCTAGAGCAGTGGGAGCGACCCCGCGGCGCAGGGCCTTACACAGACGCTGCTGGCTTGTCCCCTCTGCTGAAAAAGGGAAAGGTTTTAGAAAGAACATGGTACTACAACCATAAAACACTATCCTAATTACAAGCAGGCAAAACAAGAGAAATATCTTTCAGAGACAGAAAATTACATATTTCCTCAAATTTTTTCATATTTTAATCTTAAACACAACTTTGAAATATTCTGTGGATATATTTTTCATAAAATGAGGCTACAGGATGGCTTTACATAACGGCAGCTTTTAAACATCCTTTTGAGAAACTTTAGAAGTTAGCTAGTGATTTGCGGAATAACCTTCACAATTCTAAATTGTAAGAGAGGTATGTTTTATTCAGCTGAGACACATGTGGAATCATTTCTCAAAGCCATGTGGTTAAGGCTGAACGCCTTGCTTATATCAGTCAGAGATACACATATTCACTAGATTTCTCAATTTGCCTATACATATTAGTATCCTGTCCCCGCCTTCCTCACTTTATATTATAATTAGCTTTTATCAGTTCTGCACTTGCTCTGTGCCTCCTGGTGCTCGTGAGTAGTGGTCTTTTTGATAGATTCCAAGGTCTTTCTAATAGATTTCAGGGTGTCCTTTTGATGACCTCTCTTTCTACGCAGGCATGTAAAAACCTTGGTTTGTTGTTCCGAACTCTGGACTTGCTGAAGAGCTGACTTGGTTGGTTAAGTTTGCCTTTCTGTTCTTATCAGGAAATATACATTTGCTTCAGCTTATACCAGGGTCGAGGTGCACAGAGTGGGCTTACTTAATAACAAAACTATTTACTCTAGCTACATGATTTTTTAACAAGGCTTATACATAGTATATATTGCTTTAATCATATGAATTTTTCTAACAAATTTATACAATCTTCGCATTACTACCATTAATATTCCATCTTCATTTTTCAGAAATGTTCAGTATAAAACATTCTACATATTTTTTTCATGGAAAATCAAATCAACAGGATCTGTTGGAAAGCCTTTTTTACAGTGCTATTGCCAATGGTGTTCTCTCTGGATCTTTAGGGAGGATGACCTGGGGCCAGATACCTGATGGGAGGATATTGCTTGTGCTCTTTGGCCAAGGATACATGTGTCAACATATTCTTGTCAACAGAATAATATTCTTAAGGTTGAAACCTCTACTATCCAGCAAGAAGATGAGGATGTTTCCTCCATGAGAGGATCTCCATTCTCTGAAAAAGTAATATGTGTTCTATTATGCATAGGTGAGATACTGAACATGCCAGACACTGGAGGTTTGCATGTGGAAAAGTATTCCTCGCTGAGTAGTCAGATGGCTGCTTGTTTACAGTCTCCTAGAGTATGAATGCCATGTGTACATGGCCTGTGAACACATCAGCTGATAGCAAGCTATATGAGCATACACAGAGTTGATAGTAAACTGCTCTGTGGGTTGCATTTCTTTACCTATAAAAAGGATCCTGAATGACATGGATTCCCCCTCTTGAAACTAAATCTGGAAGGACACTTGTCATGAAGAGCAGAGTTCATATTTGCTACAAAGGATTACTATTATTCACAAGATCCATTTTCTTTCAGCCTTTCTGACACTGATAACAAAGGATACATACATGTGTACTACAGATGGATATCTCTGTAGAAGGCAATTGAGGCATCTTGGAAGTCTGCTCACATATTTTACTGAGGATTGAAAAGCAAAAATTACTTCTCTTTAGGAAATTGCTTTTATGGAGGAAGAAGGCAAGGTACCTGACAGGTGCTGAAAATAATGTATAGGAAAGGATGATGTTTGTCTGTAACAAACAGGCTCATTACCTCAACCAGTTCTTCCACTCCCACACAAACTCAGTCAATGAACCTTGTCTTAGAAAGAGATCTGACTTCTTAGAAACAATTAGTTATTTTTCCAAGGTGTAAAAATATGCAAATGTTGATTTTTCTTTGTTACAAGACCGTTTTTTCAATTTCTTTAGAAGTGTAATTGAAGTGTACTTAGATTAAATTTGATGCTTTTCTCTTAACCTTCAGTTTTCTCTCCTGGAAGATGATTATGTTGCCAAAAGAGGGCAGCAAACAAGCACAGAAACTCCACGCCTGGCCCTGTGTTATGTCACATGGGAATTTAATTTAAGGGATCATTTGGACAGGAAATTTGTGCCTTACTATAATTACTGCTCACTGCACTTAACCTGCTAATTTGTTCTTACAGCAAAAGCAAACCTCTGAATTGCTGTTTCTTCTTTCTGTTTTCTTTCAAACAAAAGAAATAAGCCCAAACTTGTGCTGACACATCTGAGAATAAGTCCTGTGCCGTGGGGAGCATGACTGAACAAACACCAAGCACTGCTCTGAGGATGCTCTCTAGAAGGCAAGGATCCCACGTCTGCATTTCCACAGTTTAACAGGGAACTAAATGTATCCAACAAAGTGTACAGCTATACTGTGTCTTTGTTTCCAAGTGTAATACAAATTCATTGTTCATGCTGTCAGCATCCTACCGCAGACTTCATTATGCATAACATATCCTCTGATCTCCAATGGGCAGAATTTTCTTTCAAATCCACCATTCTTGATGATGGATTGTAAGATCCATTGTAAGATCACCATTGTAAGATCCAGAGCCAAATCATTCATGTGTACTGCTACATGACCAGATCACCACATAGTCCTAAGGACATGTTTATTACAGTATTTATTGGTCTGATCCAGGCTGAACCTGCTTTAGGAAAAAAATAATCTGGTTGGTTTCAATACAGTTAATTATTTTTTACCCCAAAAGGGGCTGCAGTATTTTGACCCCTGCCTCTTGTGGCAGTGGGTTCTACTGTCCATATTTTTGAGATTACGACATTAAAACACAGTATTCACAGTGGACTTTCACATAATGAGAAAAATGTCATGATATATTAATAGAGGTGGAGAGAGAGAGGGTCCATGTGGGCTTTGTGTTACTGCAGGATAAGCTGCTGTTGCGCTCTGAGGCTCTGCTCTTCCCATGTCAGACATGGATGCCAGCTATTTACTCATTCATGAGAAAACATCTGAAGCTTTACTGATAAAATTAAACTAATATTTAAGCACTGAAGCACACTGTGCAGAGTTAGGGCTAGGATTGTGGGAAAACACAATGCAGTGGATGAATCTTGTCACCTGCGCTATTCTTAGACTTGAAGGCATTAATGCTGGCTTAACCTTGTGTATAAAAAGAGAAAAGCTTTAGGTCAGATCAAGACCTAGTTACGGGAGACCTTGACAAGCTTCTCAGAGCAGGAGGTGCTGAGGACGCACCAAGCCTACAAGGAAGGTGTCCAGACGGTGCAAGATTCGGAAGGCCTCATGTCAGAAACCCCTGTGGCTGGCAAAGAGAAAACACCATGATCTCACCACTCATTTTTCCTCAGCTAGGATACTGTGCAGCAACCTGCTTTTAAGGGGGAAAGAGATTAAAAGAGACGAAGGGAAGGACAGGGAATGGGAATGGTGGGCTTACAGCAGAAAAACACCCCTCCTTGCGGAAGTATCAGCCCCATTACCATCCAAGCCGTGGTTCTGTTCTCTGTAACTTGGACAAGAGCACTGGAGCTCAGATTAATTTAAAGGCCAATTTAGTTGCCTGAATTCCCTGGAGGGTGTAAGCATTGGCTGCACTTCTGTGCTACAGCTAAATTGGTTTAGCAGCTGCTGAAAGCGACAGGACCCCTCCTGCCCCTCTCTCTCCTGGGAAGTTTGCTCAGATCTGTGAGCAGTGTTAGCAGTACACTAAAGACTCCAACATCCTTGCGCAAAGGGAGGATACTCCTGTTAGTGCAACCTGAGTTATGCAAACAATTGAAGAAATAAACAGTAACAAGACAACAAAAGTCTGACCATTCATTTTCTGCAGATGCTGCACCTTGTATCAGTCCCACCCTGACCTGACACATTGACTCCATAGTGTACCAGCATCTAGACCGACCCTGTGTCTAAGAATCTCTGATTTCATTTCCGTGAGAGCACAGATCACACACTGAGTGGATGAGCTTTCACTCTGCTACCTCTATACCAACATCTTCAGCACAATACCTGCCTTTGCAGCATGGGAACTACAAGAGCTCTACCACCCTTGAGGACTTTCCTATTGGTAGTTTGCTGATGGGTCTCAATGGGAAGTGCCTGTCCCTGTTGCAGGCTGGAGAGTGCTCAGCACTGAATTCATCCATAAAACAGTCTGAGAACTATGAATATTAGCTTTTCTTTTAGCATTTCTGCCTTCTTTCGTGAGCATGAGTAATACCTTCATGCAGTGAAACAAGTTTGTTTTTTAAAGATAGGCAAAAATGATTTAACATTGTCCTAACAGTAGTTCTTTTGCTTTTTAATTTCTCTGATTTTTTTTTTAAAGAACGGTGAAAACAGACATTAGTCACCATGAAAACATTTTTGTTTGTGTCTTTTTTGTAACGGGCAGTTGTAACTCCAGATAAACCACTCTCAGCAGCAGAAGGCTAACATCTTGAGTACAGGTCCGGGAGACTCCAAGCCAATTAACAAACTATGGGGCCTCTTTGCTGAAATTAGACAGCCTATAAGCAGCATTTCATGAGTTTGCAGCAGTAATAAGACTATAGAGGCTGTTTTCTCTAAGTTTGTGATTCTGCATGCTGACAGTGATGTAGATGGAGCCATTCAGATTCATCCTGCTGCAGAATAAATTCTGTGTTAAATCTGGAATAATAATCTTTGCAGTGATGCCTTGTAGTGAACCTGTCTGTCACTGTCTTGGAAAACTGAAGTAATACTGTGAATGGCTCACCATGGACTATTACGCTATTGACAATGTTTTCTGAATTAATCCTGTTATGTGTTTCAGTTTTTCACCTCCCTTGTCAATGTTTTTAACAGCATACATTACAACTCGTCTGAGGCCATTGAACAACCTGCTAACCCAGAGGAATTTTTTGTTTTGCAAGCTGTTAATGCAGTGTAAGAGAATAGCTAGGCCTGACTTTGCAAAACTAATGGAGAAAATTTTTCATGACTCTAAAGTCAGGCAACAGTGAGAGATATGGGGGGAGGAACGGATGAAACAGAAACTATAGCATTTGTCATGGTGAAAAACTATGAAAGCAGACCACACTTAGAATAAAGCAGAAGTGATACTTCTTGCTCTTGTTTTATGAAGGAAGGGAAACTCTTTATTTGACAAAACTAATGGTAAAGTTCTCTGTCAAGGCACGTTAATTAAGTACTACTGAATGTGTGCCATATACGAAGGCATGCCTGTCACCGTGTCTGCTGCCGAATTGAAACCCTAGCTACGTTTGGCCTTATCTTGTGGGTTCTGGCAGACATGTATTGTTTTCCGGCAACAATGTACAGCTTTTCACATATTTTAGCTGAAACTGAAAAATATTAATAAAAAAGGAACACTTGACATCACAATTAAATCAATACTTTATAAAAAGTATTCTATGAAATGCACTGCTGCTTTGAGAAATAAGCCTATTCAAGGGTATTTTAGTTTTGTTACCTTTGAGATTTTTTCCTATAAAGAAAACTTTTGCTGATGAGTTTTGTTATATCAAGAAACATTTTCCATGCTCATTCTGACTAAACTTTGCTACATCCTTTAAGGGAAAATATTAGGCAACTATATTGTAGAGAATAGTGTCAAAGAATGTGTTTGTCTCCAAGGCAAGTGTTTTGAACTGAGACTGGAAAGAGAGAGCCACAGAAATCAGTTTGAATTACTTGTATTTTGTGCATTTCACATATTCCAGTTCTCAAGCATATTTGGACAGATTTAAGACAGATCTTCAGTGTTCTTTTCTCCTCCTGTACTTGATAGTGAGTCAGTAAGCTAGATTGTATCAGGTATCATTCTGGTTTTGTGTTGGTGATGTGGAATGTAATTACTAAACATTGAAAACCTTTGCTTTTTCCATTAAAATTAAATTAAACATCATAATTTATTATATTCTGAATATTAATACCTGACTANCGGAGTCAAACCATAACACTATTCCAAATGTAAGGAGAGTCAGCTCTCAGCAAAATAGTTTGTTCCTTGTTGAAGAGATAAGGCAGTGAGAGGGGCTCTAATGTCTGGATCAGCATCTATGACATTGGTCAGCATGATGCTTGTGGGAGGTAGCTGATGTGATAGCTGTGACATTTCTTGCATGTTGTGTGATTTTGGACACAATGTTTTGTGCTTTGACTCTGTTCCTTTTTTAAAAAAAATTATATATTTAAATTTTTTTGTTTTTAAATGTGAATAATTACAGGTGTGTATCTCTGTCACACACAAAAAAATTAAGGCAAGAATCAGTGGATACACCAGGTGCTTCATCCACACTCAGGCTGTACCCTTGTGCTGCAGGAGAGCAAATTCATAAAGCCAAGGGGCTGTCAGGTGCCCACAGCCCCTGTAAGGTGCCCTCAGAAAAGCCAGTCTTTGTACCTGGCTTTGCAGAAAGTCCTGAGCAGGGTAAGAGGGTTCCCTCAGTTAATCATCCCCATTGTCCCCAGTGCTTTGAGTGGTGCCTGTTAAAACCAAGCAGCTGCCTGCAGGCAGAGGGGAGGCACAGTAAGCAGGATGGGGCAGGGCTTCTGCTCCTCTCTGCTCCCCTTGCCACAGTAAAGTGGCCAGAGCTGCCCAAGCTTCTTGAGGAGAGCTACAAACACCATGAGCAAGAGTGGAGAGTTTGAGCTATGGGAGGCTTTTGTAGTTCCTCTGCCAATGCTGATTCATTGAAGTGCTGTCTATGGTATTTATAACTATTTTATTTTTCCCCACAGTACTTTTTCCTGTAATGTTCAAAATGTTAAATTGTAAGACAACACGTCTATAGCATGCAGACTATAAATTACATCAATGGGAGGATTATGCAAAGAAAACAGAAAGAAAAGAAAATGGGAGGATGTCTAAGAGAAACGGGGAGATGCAGACTGTACTGGGCTCTTACACAGATGAATGTTTCCAAAAGCAAAGACAAACTTGGTCCAAACCTCAGTAACCCAGAGATTTCTGTTGTCGAGTTCCTGAGCTGCTGCATTTTTTTGCTAGTTATTTCTTCCACCTCTATAAAATCATTCCTTCTGAGTGATCCTAGGTGATACCAGTTGCTTTGCTGGTGAGAAGCCCATACTTGCAGGTAATATCCTACTGTGTGTCTCTCAGACAGTTTGACAATTAAAGTGCTCACATCGTTTACAGTTCAGTGTTGTCTTTCAACAGCTAGTTCAAAAAAAAGTGATCTCACAAGTGTTACTGTCTGCTGCCTAATGCCTTCAATACAGCTACACAGTTACATATCTTCTATGTTGTGTGCCTACAAATAAAAATTGCCCTCTTATTTTGATGCAGAAATGGGTTTCTTGTCACTGCTGATCAATGCCCATCCTCCTGTCAGGCTTACTAGGATGCTTAGTGTGCTGACCTGTTTGCTCTGTAGCCAGCAGCCTCTGGATTGTCTCCTCCCTCTGGAGGTCACAAATGTCACCTTGACAACATCTTGTGTTCAACAGCAGTGTTTGAAGCAGATGCTTTATTAATGGTTGGAAATCTGATGTGCCCAAACAGACAAGGGAGGGTAGTTGCAAGGCCAAGGGCTGCAACAGCAAGGTAACACAATGGAAAAATTCTCTCTGACATCAGTCTCAGCCCCCTCTCCCCACAGCAGGTTAGGTGTTCAGAGATCTCTCTGTGCTTTGGTATGTTCATCTGTTAAGCAAGGATAATGACCTTTATGTCATGGAAGGCTACATATATTTTATTTACAAAGTCCTGTGATAGAAGACATTGCATAATGGAAAGGAGAGCTAACACACTTTGTAGGACTAATGGTGTATTTGGCTTCCTCTGAAATTGGTTATTTGTGATTTTAAATTTACTTTTTTCCTGTCTAAAGGCCTACAAAAACTTCTGCAAAAAAGTGCTGGGACATATTAACTGGAATAAGCCATTTTCTGGATTTTTTTTCTCTTAAAAGTATAATCCTATTGCAAAATTTCTGGCATTAATCTTAGATGTTTCTCAGTCAACTTGGCCTGTGGAAAATGTGAAGTCTTGTAGTTGTCACCTCACCCTGCACTGCATTCACTCCTTAGAGAAAGAACAAGGTAAAAGCAGCAGCTCTTCCATCTCAGAAAACCATTAATCTCTTTTGGTGTAACCACTAAACAGGTTAAAAAAAAGGAAAAAACAAAACTGAAATAAGGTAAGTTCTCCTCAGATTTCAGTGCAGGGGATGGTCTGACAGCCAGAGTTCATGTGAACCCAACGTACAAAGACCAGAACCTGAGTACTCAAGGTACTAGTGGCATAAATTCAAGATTTAGAATTCTTAAAAAAGCTAAGGCAATTTGTGAAGAACTGTTTTATTAAGTTCAGTGCAATTACCATTAAAACCCAAGCAAACATCTCCAATCTCCTCTAACTAAATCTTCTGAGGCACGCTTGCAAGAAGCCCCAGTAAAGTATAATTCAGTAATCTAGTCTGCAGAAGAAAATGGAGTAGATGCTTATATGCTGTACCAGTGGAACAGGAAGTCTAGATAAAGAAGGAATTGGTTGCATGGGTGTCTTTTGCACACTAGCTCAGAAATGTGAAAGCCCATTGTTAAAAACAAGTGCTAAGAGCTTGTGGGATTTCGTCTGGCAGGTTGCTTGTCCGACAGGAGGATGTGGGGCAATGCCTGGGGAATGGCTGTGATCAACAGCAGCTCCTCAAAGAAAAGAGTCACTACTGAAATTACACCAGTCTTCTTATCGTAAAACCATCAGACAGGCTGAGACACCAGTGCACAAGGGAACCGAGAATTTCAGTTGCTGAGACTAATGTAATTTAAAAAAAAAAACAAACCAACCCCCTGCCTTCTAAGGTAGAATTAAGCAAGGCTTGGAAGTAGTTTCCCTATTAGTTTATGCCCTGTCTTTCTTCAGGGTCAAGCTAGAGTCAGCAGAGACATTAACAGAGGAGTCTCTAGTCATGATTTAATAGGAAGCTACTTCCATAGAACTTTTGCTAAAAGGCTACTCACTTGACTGACCAGCTGCTTATGGAAATGGTTAGAAGGCAGAAAACAAGAGCAGAGCTTTTCAAAGCACATAAGCATGTGACAGTATGCACGTGTACTCACACACAGTCATGTGGCCAGAAACCACTGGGAACTGGGATTCTTTCTGACTGACAGAAATGTTTCAGGATATATATGGCAATGTAAAAGGTCACGGCTAGTCTGAAAAGCACAGTGCCTCGGCAGACTTCCAGTGACAGTTACAGCTGCAGATGACTAAAATGTAGGGATGCTTATGGTACTTGCATCTAAAGCCAAGGACTGAAATAGTACCAGTGTGCTCCCAGCCACCCAGCAGCTCCTGTGAGAGCTGTAGCGTGTGCCATGCCTCAATCCAGTCCGTTGCCTAGGATTCATACTCTGTTTTATTTGCTCTCTGTGCTTGTGCTCGCTGGGGCTTACCATAAATGGAGTATTTATCCGATTACCCCTGGGAACCCCATTTCTATTGCCATCTATTTGAGGAAAAGTAGCTTTACCACATAGATGTTTGTTTCCAACATTCTGTAAGGCTGGAGTGCTCCCTAGCTGATCAGCTCTGTAGTTCTTCTCCACAGTGAGTTAGCAGGGGGGGCTCTACAAATGTCTGTGAGCTAAATACGCATATTCCCAAGCATCACGATTAGCCTAATAGGTTTCATTGTAGGTGAAATGTCTGTTCTATACTTGGAAAGCAGAGGATGCCATGTATTTTTTTATTCCACTCACTGTGGAAATCTTGTGAATTCAATAGCTAAAATTCTTTTTATCTTTATCAACACTGTTGGGCCCATCTTTTCCTTGGCCCGGAAGCTAAGGAAGGAAAAGAACAGGGAAATAATTTATGTGGCATTAAAAAATGGCAGGAAAGAGACTGTGAGCAGCCTGTTCTGAAAGTTTCACAGTATTTGAAAATGGGTACAGTCTACAGGACAGGAGAAGCTTCTGTTGTTAGAAGGCCACAACTCCAAGTTTAACAGAGCTTAAGGATTAGTCAAACCAATCGACTGTAAGCAAAATCACAGTGCATGCCCAACATGTCTCTAGTAGAGGATCATGGCAGAACACTGTTCATTCCCAGCATGGCCAGCAGCATGAACATGACTGGCTTTACCTAATAATGGCATGGTTAAAATATAGTGAGCTAAGTGGGCTAATTCTTATTGCAAAGCTAATTTTTATGCATTTTTAAAATCTGTATCTTAGCCAACTGTTGACTTTAAATAACTGTTCTGGTAAATCTGAGACTGTTTCTTATTTTGTACATGTGGCTTTGGCAATGAATTTTACTCTGGTCCTTGATTTTGTTACATTTGAATTCTGCCATAATAAATTTACAAGTTTTACCTCTCAAGATCTGCTATGCAGCCTATGGCAGCCTCTCCCATCATGCCAGGTTGTGGTTACTGAACAGGCAATGTGTTGTCATGCACTGGTAAGCAGGAATGTCTTTGGATATATGAATTCAGAAGGGCAGGTCTTTTACAATGCATGCTAGTGACTGCCAGGAGAGGGAGAAAATTGTGTTTGTCTTCTTGGAGAGAAGTTCAGTTTTCATAAGCTTGACAAATACTGCCTTAAAAGCTATATGCACAATTTCCACTGATTTTAAAGATATAAATGTTTGAATTTCTGAAAATTGCAATATTCGTCAATGTACTTTTAACCTCTTGAAATAGCACCAAGGCAGTGGAGAGAGGAAAGGAAATTTTGCAGCTTGCACATCAAATACTAGAACAGTGAGGAAAGATGTAGGCTAATTAGACTGTTTAAATACTCTGAACTCCCTTTATGAGGATAATTGTGAAATTGCCTGTTGAAATTGGCATATCTGTTAGAAACATTCACATCATATGGCATAGAACCTTGTTCTGTAGCATCTCTTCATTACTATACTATGTGTATTTTAACGAAGTTAACTTATAAATTAATCCCATTATATGAAAATACATATATACAAATGTATACTTTATTAGCTTATAAAATTAGTGTATTTGCAGTTTTTTACAAATTGAAAACAAACTGATTATCATTTTCTCCTTACTTCCCTGTTTTCGTAGTACAGCTAGAGAAAATTAGTGAGCTAAATACTCTTATGGATAGTAGGAGCAAAACCCTGTCTCAACTGACCTCACTGGAAAGAAAACATCATCCTTACATCCAGGGCGAATAGGCAGAGATGTTTATTTCCTCTTAAGAAATGAGATACTTCCCAAGACCAGACTTCTCTGTCTCAGTCTGTGTTCATAGGTGCACAGACTGAGTTAAATGCCAAAGGACAAGGAAAGCTCACAGCTTGCAAGGGTTCAGCAAACCTGCCAAAACTTTTCAGATCTTGCAGACTCACACCTTCAGGCAGCTCATAACCTCTCTTAAAATTTTAACAGCAATCTTAATGAAGTTTTCTTGCTTATACAACTAATGAATTCAGCTCCCAGAATTTTATTGAAAGGATGGTAGAAATGAGAGTTTCCAGTTAGGAAGAAGAAACTTTATCATCTGGTTTGTCCATAGTGCACTTGCATATGAAAGACTGGGGTTTTATACTGAAGGGTGAATGTCTGGATCACTAGCGTCACCTAACGTGAGAAATCATAATTTAGGAGACTTTGCTTAAATATGCAACTACCTCATGCACGCTATTTCCCCAACCTGAGTGTGTGTCTAAGGCATGTGGTGCTTGCTGTCTTGAAGGGAGAGGGATATTTTATGAAGAAGCACACACAGACATTGCTCAGGCTCAGGCAAGGTGAGTAGGTGCTGCAGGTTCCTTGAGCCCTCACCACTGCCCAGGGAAGCAGGTTTGCATCCCCTGGCCAGCTCATGTGATGCAGGTGTCTTCTACTGCTTCAGGGTTGTCTCAGCCCACTGGGGTTGCTTTGTGTGCAAGCAGTAGAAGCCAGGAAGGGGCTTTACTAAGCTAAGTTTAGCAGCAGTTGACAGGAATTTGCCATCCCCACCTCACTGTCCAGTGGTCAGGGTACCTCAAAGAAGACCTAGTATTCAGGCTGTGCTTGTAATTTGGCCTCAGCTTACATTCAGGCATTTGCTCACAAAGACTTTAGGCATCTCTCTGCTCAGCTCACCATTTGCTCCAGCTTCCGTTTCTAGAAGCCTTCTTGATCTAATACTCTATATTGCCTTCCTGACCTAACTCTCAACCGGGTTTGTGTAGGCAACTGGGTAGCAGTTTAGGTAAGGAACATATTACAGACACCACACAGAACAGCTGGAGTGCCTGTCCACCTTGCCAAATGCAACATGGAGTTTTCTGAGTTAGCTTGGGGCATAGCAAAAGTGTGGTTATGCTGGAGAAACCACCTGTTGCATGATTAAAAGTGAGATTTAAAAAATTGAGGAAATCACCATATTAATGTACATATATTGCTTCTAGTGCCAAAGCTAGCAAATGAGATGTGGATGAGGTTTCTCCTTGTTGTATTGCTGAGCATAGTTTGCCTTGAGGAGAAAGAAACCTCTGCACCTTGCTACATAGGGATAAATAAGTGAAGGGTTGAAACTAAATAATACAGCACTTTACAATCATATCTCTTGGTGAAATCAGAATTTGACTCCCAAAATATTATCAATGGCAATCCTGAAAGTCCTCCATCTGGTTCAGACCAAGCGCTCTGCCCTGTAATTTTTTCCATATGGTGTTACTATTTGTACACAAAATGAACATCCCTTCTTCAATCTGGAATGAAGGAGGTGAATGCTACAGTGAAGCACTGGTCTATGAGACACAGGGCCACAGAGCTGTGACCCAGGCACTCATGGGACATTTCTTCCACACCAGACCATGGGTGTCTGTAACAGGGATAGCACATAAGTCCCTTGTGTATGTGACAAATCCCTGCTGCTGTCTACTGTGAACAGCTGTGAGGACAAGAATACCCTGAGGTGAGAACTAAGTCATTGCAACACCTGTTATTATTTCACTTAACATGAGTCTCCATTCACAGCTTTCAAAATCAGGGGGTTTTGGGCAAGCAAACTGCCAAACTGAATAAGCATCAAAGCTAACTTGATCTTTTCAATAGCATGGGCTATGTTTGGGGCACCACCCAAAATCCCAGACTGACAACAGCATCCCTCTTCCCCATGGGCACAAGCTCATTCTTCCTACATCCAGCATGGGACCAAAGAGAGGGAGAGGTAAGACAGATGAAACTATCCTTGGTCCTGTGTCCCCATGACATGAACAATTAAAGCTGAAATCTTGAAGAAGGGATTGATATCTCTCATTTTGATGGTGCTTCAGGTACAGCGGATCAAAATATTTGCTTTTTACCTGTGAGAAGTAGAGCTTGGGTTCTTGCTGGGAATCACAAAACAACTGCAGTGGGGACCATACCATACTGGCTCTCAGTCCCTCCTAGAGCCAGGTACTGCCAAGCAACTGTTCCCTTCATGTGGCTGTGTGAAATCGTGAAATTCATAGAATAGCAGTCAGGATGCAGCCACATGGTTAGACCTCATTAAGTCCACTTACGTAGTGAGAATGGCCGTCTTAAAATATAAATATGACTAAATTATTCTTGAAGACATGTATACTGAGGTATGAAAGAGAAGTATGGCAGCAGGGCCATCCATACTTGGAGAAATGTAACCCCTGTAAAATTTTATTTCTGCACCAAACAGCAACCATCCAGGACCAGAGCATCCTCTGTGCTGCAAATATTGGACGTTTAACCCAAAATTTATTAATTAGTGAGGCATATATATACAGAATCCAAAATTGTTAGAGTTGGAAGGGACTTCTGGAGATCATGTGGTCCAACCCACCTGCCAAGGCAGGATCATTTGAGGTGGGTGGCACCATCCTCTTGACCCCCACCTTTGAGATATTTGTATGTATTGATGAGATCCCCTCTCAGTCTGCTCTTCTCCAGACTAAACAGGCCCAGCTCCCGCAGTCTCTCCTCACAAGAGAGAGGCTCCAGACCCCTCATCATCTTTGTGGCCTCCGCTGGCCCCTCTCCAGCAGCTCCTTGTCTGTTTTGTCCTGAGGAGGCNCGGCGGCGGGAAGCGACCCGCGGCGCCCCGGGAAGGTAACCTACGGCCTGTCCGGCCGGCTGCGGGGAGGCGGCTGGAGCGGGTTGGGTTCCGTGAGGTGGAGGAGGGAGAGGGGGAGGGGGCCGGCGGGCTCTGAACGCACCGGCGCGGATCGCGAGGGGAGCGGCGGGGGCGGGCTCTCCCCGCCGTCGCCTTCCCCGCCCAGCTCTCCCCTGGGAGTGCGTGTCCGTGGAGCTCCTGGTGGGAGCGGCGGGCTTTGTACTTGGGATGGGCCCCGAAGCGAGCCGGGGGGGCGGCTGGGAGCGGGGGGGGGGGGGAGAGNGGGAGAAGAGGACAGTTCTGTGGCTGGTATGGGTAACACGCTGGTGGGATCGGCCCCTCACCCCGATAGCTTTCCTCAAGGGCCACCGCGCGGCCAGGGAGAGACCCAAGGAATGCAGCAGGACGCCGGCACGCCACAAGGAGTTGTTTGCGTATAGCTACGGGAAAATACAATGCGGTTTCTTGTTTGCGAAGTAGGAGGTGAAAACACTGAGAATTCTTCCTTTTACAGATTTCTGACAGGCATAGCCTGCGCTTCGTAAGGATCTTCTTAGAAGTCTCCATGTTGTCCCATCCAGATGAAACTGATCTGAGAAGAAGCTGGGGACATTCTTTTTGGGCTGAGCACTTCCAATAAGCTCTTGACTCTTTTGAAAAAGGCAGGTGTGTATCCTTCAGGAAGGAGAGAGGTACAGACTAAATGGATCTAAAGACAGCAGTCTTCAACGCAGCTCGTGATGGCAAGCTGCGGCTCCTTTCCAAGCTACTGGCAAGCAAAACGAGGGAAGAGGTGGCCCAACTGATGTCAGAAAAAACCAATGGTGCCACACCGCTTCTGATGGCAGCCCGTTACGGTCACCTCGACATGGTGGAGTACTTGTTGGATCACTGTTCTGCATCGATAGAAGTTGGTGGTTCAGTGAATTTTGATGGTGAGACCATCGAGGGGGCTCCACCGTTGTGGGCAGCATCGGCCGCTGGCCACTTAAAGGTTGTTCAGTGTCTGTTGGATCACGGTGCATCTGTCAACAACACAACCCTGACAAATTCAACGCCGCTCAGAGCTGCCTGTTTTGATGGTCACCTGGAAATAGTAAAATACCTTGTGGAGCACAAAGCAGACCTGGAAGTATCAAACCGTCACGGGCATACGTGCTTGATGATCTCATGTTACAAAGGCCACAAAGAAATTGCTCAGTATTTACTTGAAAAAGGAGCTGATGTTAACAGAAAAAGTGTTAAAGGTAAATTAGATTTTTCACTGCCGTTGTGGTAAATAGGGGTAAAATTGCTCGTTTACTTCATTAGGAGGCTGACATCCAAAAATATTATTCTTTTTTCATAAAGAGGAAGAGTAAGAGATAAAGTGTGTCGAGCTATATTTTTATCTTTTTTTTTTTAACATACTGTTCTGTTAACATGGTTTATAAAATTTAATTTTAAATTAATATGTTTTAATCTTAAACCCCTAATTCTTAAAAAGACTTAGTCATAAGAAATGTTACATTTCTGCATATGTTAAAAGCAACTAAACTTGCTGAGAACTTTTTGTAGTGGGTTGGTGTAGCAACAAACTCAAATACATGAGTGTGTATTCTTGGTTTTCATACTATTTCTTAATGAAGAAACATGTTGTACATAAAATTGAACCGTGCTCGTAAGAGTAGTACAAGAAAATGCGTGTAAAGGAGAAAAATCAATTTCTGCATGGGAAAATTAATAATGATTTTGTTCTTCACTCTCTCTCTGCAAACTATTGAGTAACTTTTGATCTTTTTCAGTGTTAGTAAACAAAAACACATACTAAGATTAGAGAAATGAAGCTGCGGGTGACTGACCTCGACAGAAGGACTTTCAGTGGCACACAGATCACAAAGTTGCCCTATTTGCAATTGCAGATAGGTGGTTTGGTGTTACCCCTCAGAGTGAAGATTTCTGGATTTTTTTGCTGTGATCATAATTAATTGGACTACTTGGCTTGAACACTGGGGGTTTTATGACATGTCAGACTTTTATTTGTGTGTTATATTTGCCTGAAAAGCACACGAGTTACTGCAAGTCACAGTTAATTTTTTAGCTCATTGGACCAGGATTTTATGTATTAATATCTGATAATAATGTTTTGTAACATAATACTTTTACTGCCTGTCTCAAGCTAATTACATTTATAATGCAATACCTTATCTTACAGTTATTTCTTTTAAAATATACTTACTGTATAGATTATTATAGGATACAGGTAAACATGGAATATGAGAGTAATCTTTGGAAAAGCTGCTTGGTTAAAGATGTGCTTTTTCAGCAAATCATGCAGATATGTGGGTTTAATGTAAAGAAAGCTAAACCACAGATTTGTCATAGAGGTGGGCAGAGCAAAATAAGTCTTCATTTGTAAGGATTTGAAGTTGCTTATGAATCATCATGGACTTGTGGTAGGATAAAAATGTCATTTTTCTAAACAGTGTTCTTGGAATAGCAAGCTAAATATAAAGTGTATAAACAACTAAAAACTGAAACCTATCCCTTTATACGATAGGTATGAACAGAGCTGTGCTGTTAAATGTTTGATGTAACAGGGAAAAGTTGTAACTGCAGTTCTTTTCCCTCTCATTTTGTGTTGGTGGGGTAGGCTTTGCCTTACTTGTCCTTTTTATTCACTGTACTGGTGCATTAGCACTAGTATTTGCCTTTGTTTAAATAACGGAGTGACAGCCACACTCCTGAGCAGATTTTCTCAGTGCTGTCAGGTATTGTGATTCCTTTCTCTCTCTGCTTCCTTTAGTTTCTGTGTGACTTGCATCTAGGTACATGAGCAAAGGTTCTTAAGGTATATAACTGATCTGGGATTAGAAGAGTGGGATTGGATATGATTTAGCTCATTAAATTTTATACTTCAAACAGTCGTGTACAAATGGATGTGTTTAAGTAATAGATATCTATTGGTAAGTATGTGGAAAGCCTTTCTGATAGGACAGGAATGTACTTTTTGTTGTGTCTGATCTCTGAAGTTATTCAGTAGGCAGTAGTGAGTAAAGCAAAGAAAAAGAAAGTACTGTAAACCATGAAAGTGGAAAGGTAGAACTGAGAAAAATTGGTAGCCTGAGGTATTCCAAAAGTATTCATTTCAGTGGCTAAGACTCAGCAAGTAACTTTCTCAATTTATTTTAAATATTAATACTTAATTATTATTTTTTAAATGTATCCAACAGGATTAATTCTAAATTGTCACATTCCACCTCAAAGACTCATGTATTACTTTCAGTTTCTACTCCTCCCTGCTATGTACTAAACAGTTGACAAGTGTGTATGGACTTGTAGCAGGAAGATACACAGAGCACCTGAGTGCTCTGCTCTTCAGTAGCAGTTGTTGCTACCCTTGCTATGAGTTCTTTTTGAGTAGGCCCCTTCCTGGGCTATATATAGGGAAGCCTGTTGTTCTGTGAAAGATGTAAAAGCTTTAGCTACTTTATATTCTCTTGCATATAAAATTACAATGCTTCTTATAAGAGCAGAACTGTGTAACTTCAGTGGAGATGCTGTTGTGGGAGATTACAATAGATCCTTTTCCAGATACTATTATTACTCCCTGGGGGTGAGGCAGAGGACAAAATTACTTGAAATATTTCTTGTGGTTTTCCACTGGATTTTCATACTGTGAAATAGAACTTAATGCACATCTTAAAACCCAGGAAAATGTAGATACGAAAATGAAGTGCTGACAACTCCAGGGAAAAATTCCAATACTTCGGTATGAGAAAATAGGTAAGTCCACATTCATTCTGAAGGTATAAAAGAGAGGTGAAAGGTGAAATCCTGCTTTTAAAATACAGGCAGAATCCCACAATTATGTTTTGGACTACAGAAATTCAGAATGCAGAGGTTTTTAAAAGGCAGTTATGAAAGGGCAGAACTACAGCCAGCAAATGATTAGGGTGTTCATAAAAATTTCAGAGTCTGAGTCAGTTAAGGTGCTGCAGTGAGTGAAGTGAAGGTCTGGCACTGTCTCACATGAGATGGTGCTGAAGAAGGAGGTTATAAGATGTTTGGAGAAGATGAGTGCTCTACTGTGAAAGATGGCCAATAGTTTTGAATTGAAAGTATGAGCCTTTAGTTGTCCTTATTTCTACTGTTTTGCAGATCTTAACTTTCACTGTTTGCCCAAACTTGTGTCTGGCATCTAGGCCACAAAAGTGTAAGCAAATGATTTTTTAAGTAATGTTTTAGTTTACATGGACAGTGTAAGCAATGGGAATAAACTGATTTCTGTGGTAAGAAGGGTGGGTTTTATTATTGTGTAGTTGTGGAAAACAGCAAAGATACCTGTAGCCAAAGCAATACTTTATAAAGAGTTAATTTACTGTCTTCCTAATTCATAGCCTTTTCCAGTGTACTGCTTCTGGTTTAAGAAGCTGCAGATTGAAAATAAGAAATCTTAGTAAATTTCACTTGTATATAATAATACCTCATGGCAAGGTTTTATGCTGCTCCTGAAGGAAGGAATGGTGTGGATACTGCTAGAGTAACAGAAACCTGACTTTTTTCAGGAGGCAGAACCCTAGAACTAACCCTCTAGTGAAGCACAGCTCTTTGCTGGATGAGGAGCACATTCTGTGTTGGCTGCACGCAGTTTTCTGTTCTGCTGCATTGCATAGCCTGTCAGTAATTTGTTGTTAGAGTGGTGCTCCCTTACCGTTACCTTCCGAACATGTCTCTGGATTCTTGAATACAGTATTCCACTGCTGCATTTCTGTGCACAGTCTTAACTTGGCAATTTGCAGGGTGGGAAATGCTTACTCTTAATACAAGCGACAGTGGTTTTAGGGCCTCCAGATTACAGATTTGGGCTCTTTGGGGCTGTGTTTGTTGGATTTTATATTTAAAATACTATATTTCATATAAATGCCCAAATAAAATTATTTTTCATGAAGACCGTTTTTATAAGAATCTTATACTTCTGTTTTAACTCTAGACAGGACACTTAAAATCTTGCGTTTTGATGATTTGCCTTATGCTTTATCCTCCTCTGCCAGATTTGCAGAAAGGAAGAGAATGAATATCCCTTATTGCAGCAATTATTGAGTTAAATTATGGGTAAAGTACACATGCTGATAGCCACGCAATGGCGTAGGGAATAGCTATGCTAATGCTTGAAAAGCAATTATTTTTTCTGAAAGTGGCTTGTAAGTCTTTCAGTTGCTCCACTGCTTGGTATGTGATGTCTTCAGGATGATCTTTATGGTTTGTTAGTGGTCTTCACTAACTCTGTCCTTCTTCAGTAGTTATCAGACCTGTCAGCTAGCCTAAAGACTGGTTTTTCTCCTTCTGAGTATTAGAAAATCTCCTAAGAACTTCTGGACTAGGTATTCCTTTGGGTGTGTCTTGGGATCTGCATGGGAGCGTTTGGTTGCGTTTTAAAAATTTAAAATAATACTGTGATTCCTAAATTCTACTGGCACAGTCTTTGGTTATAAAATATAGCTTTGTAAATATTATGGCTTTGTAAAATAATACAGAAAATAAGGCCTGTTGACTTTGCTTACTTGTTTAGGAAACTACAGAAGCTTAAAGATCTGTCTCTGTGGGTACTGTATCAAGGTTATAGTAGTACTGTGTCAAGGGCTAGTGCTGGAAAGTGTGTCACTCAAACCTGCTGGTAAGGGAAGAAATCCTTTATAGACTTGGCAGTCTCAGAAATAGGGAGATTATAGAGAGTCACACTCTTTACTTTATGGTCAATGTGGTTTAGTATGTGTTAAAAATAATTAATTTTCTCTTGCAGTAAACATTAAGAAGTCTTGACAGGTTTGTTCTCTTCTGAGATTGTTTGTCTTGTCTACTTGCCAAGATTCGTAGATTGATTGGTGAGGGAGGAAGGAGAAAAAAAAACCCAAAAGCCCTTTGGCTTTTATTTTTGCTTGTTTGTTTTGTTTGTTTTTGCTTTATTTCCCCCTCCCTGTGAATTAGCTCTAAAACTGTGCTGTGTTGTTATTTTGTGGGGTTCTTTTTTTTTCCTTTTTTGATAGATTTTACCTGATGCAGTGCACTGCATTTTGTGGATATTTTGTTTGTTACACTTTGTCGAAACTAAACTTCATTAGGAATGTGTGTAAATTAAATNGAGCCTTCCATTTTTCTCTTATATTTAATGATCTTGGATATGAAATCAGATTATTGTTAAATTTTAATGTAAGTTTTACCACATGGGAATTTGATCAAGCATTTTTTTGCAAGTGTTAGGAAGTGGATGCACTTAATTGGTTGCAAATCAAGTCAGATCTCTTTCTGTGCCATGGCTTCATTTTCTTTTCCTCCCATGTTACAAGCTATCAGTCTATTTTGAGAATTATTTTCTTCTGACACAGAAAGAAAGAGCTGTCCTCATTGTGAATTTGAATGCCCACCCCCCACACCAGTAAGTTTGGAAATACTGGGTAGTTAGAGAATTGGTTTTGTGATACTTTAAGTGTTTCTGTAATGTTCATAATCTCTTTTAAAGGTGTGTTATTAACAGAAGAACAAAATGTGAAGCTATGGTGCCAACTGACCATACCTTTTCCCTAAAGTTGTGGTGCAAGAGGACTGGCGGTGGGGTTATTCTGTTTATTTTTGCTGGTTTTAATTACAGAAAGTTATTAGGTAATATGAATTGTAAAGTTTTATGATAGAAAGGGTTTATAAGCAGTATTAGCAAACAATATAGTGACACTCACTTTTTAGCAGAGAAGTATTGGGACTACCAGAACATCTGCAGTTCAATTTTGTGTTTGTGAAAACAGGAGGAGCCTTTCATGTTGTCCTAATATTAACTACCTTTAATATGTGATTAAATTCCTTCAGGTAGTTTTGCAATTAAAAATTGATTAAAAAGACTGAATGAAACCTACTTTGAAAAAATCATTCCCACCTTTAAAAAATTTCTCCAATTTTACCAACACCTTCATATGTGTCTTGTTGAAAACTGCTTATCAAAAAGAATGACTTGCAAATTACTTTTGTTTATTTTCAGCCTTTTTCCTTCTTAACACAATAGATACAATGTTGATTTTTAGTTTGTTACTGGAGAAATAATATTACAAACTTGAATTACCTGCTGAATTGTGTTCAACCACTACTTACTACTGGCACTAAAGACAGTGTGGTGTTTTGAAGTGGATGAGTTAATTCACAGAATAATGGTTGATTTGCTGTACTTACTTGAACTGTTCAATTCCTGGCCAATATGTGGAACTTAGCCTTTGAATTAGATATTAAAGTCACTGTCATGTTTTATTTCAAGTTCTTCCTCACATTTAATGCTTGATGCTTGCTAGGTGTTGATGGCTGGTAATGTTCTTTCTTAAGGTTGGTTTGTGGGTTTTTTTGCTTTAAGTTGGCAGCTCTCAACTCTCTGTCTATCACTTGTCTGTGGAAACTTGTGTTTCTTACAATCCAGTCAAATTTACGTGAGGTACAGCCACTAAAAATTGGTGGTGTTGGCCTTGTGTTGTTAGTTTGTACATGGCTTCGTAGAAAATGTGGTTATTTTAACTCTAAGGGTTACTACAGTATAAACAACTAAAACATAACACTGCTTCTGATAGGCTGTCACTAACAGCTGTTTAATCAGTAATTCTAATATGAATGAAAAATCCAAATTTCTTTAAATTAGGGGCATCCAGTTGGACAGAGTAGTGAAATTCCTTGGCATCCTAAGCATATTTCCACGTTCTACATAGCTACATTGTAAATTAATGGCATACAGACTGTTGGATTGAGTTTACCCAGGCAATGACCAAGCTTATTTTCTGTGGATTTTTTTCAGTGATATGGTGATGGATCTACAGTATGTAATATGAATAGCTGGCATTGATCCTGTTGTCAAAGTTGGCAGAATGTATGTTAATAGTTGTGAAGCAAGAGTTAGAACTTCTGTGTTACTAATACCTCCTGGCTTATTTGTCTTTAATATGCTTTTGTGTTGTGACTTTTTAAGTATCTTTACATTTTGGCTTGAAGGTAGAAAACAGGTGTCAATTACAGTGTTTTGGAGCTGTACTGTGAGGGATGGTATATGGACTTGAATACACCCTGAAATGGCTGTTGTTAACTGGTGGCTCAGCCAACACAGAGGTGAATCTGGTTTTACCTTCAGCAGTAAGTGCAGAATTGCAGCTGGTGTGAGGAACCAGCCAGTCATTTCTGGATTGACTGCTGTAGTTGCATTTTAACTAGACTTTCTCCAGCATAGCAGAAGACTTAAAATATATGTTGGTAAGTTTGTACATCTGTCTGCATTTGACACCTTCCTGTTTTGGCAATGTAAAGGTCCTGTCCTTCCCAATATTGAGGTATTGACAGTTTTCTGGTCTGTGATGTATGATAAGGACAGAAGGAATTATAGCTGATAAACTGTGCACGCCAAATTCACCAACTTTTAATCCACCTGCATTTGGTTAAATCTCTGTTCCTGCAATTGAAAATTTTGTTGGTCTTGGTAGAGATTGTAATGTGGCCAAGCTTACAATTGACTTAATTCTCTCTAATAATGATGAAAAATGCCTGAGGTATTAGAGAGGTTGAAAATGAATTTCAGTTGTATGAACTAGATTTAGCTTTATGAATCCTGATCTAACGTAATTTCAGGTGCCACTTTGCATTGGGGTGTCTTCCTCTGCTTTCTTGTTAATAAATGATCATGAAATCACTGGCCACTATTCAGATATGTTTCAGGAAAATAATATTTTGCAAATTAAGTTCCCTGTCATTTAGTGAGATAATCAGATATTTTCTGTGGGTTTTTTTCTTTAAATGTTTCGATCTTGTACTTGAAATATGAGGGGACAAAATACATTCATAGCTCTGCTATAGTTGCAAAAAACTGTTAAAGGTGTCATAAGCTTTTGAAAATAACTTTTTATGGAACTTTTGTAGGAATTTGATTAGTGTGTTGGCTCAGTTTTGGGTTCTGCTGAGCCTGAATTGAGACTCAGTTTGTCCTGAAACTGTTGTTGCTTTTTTTCTGGTTGCTGGAATTGAGAGCAACAAAGGCCTTAAAATATGCTGAGTTCTTTTTCAGATGGTCCACAAAACAGTTTGAGGAAGAAGTAAGAGACCAGTTTACATGTGATGTTTTAAAAACTGGAAGATGGAGAGAAGGAGTGACGAGTGGATGATTTGGATGGTAGTGAGGAAACCAAGGCAAATTGCCCAGTGCCTCTTAGAAAATATTCATATAAACAGTCTTTGAGTCTCTACATACTTCTGCATACCAAAACTTGCAAAGCATTGGGTGAACATTTTCTTGTCTCGGTAGCTTGCCAGCAGAAGATAAAATGGAAGCTGCTGTGTGATAATCTGCTGATTCAAAATGCAGAACAGAGGTCTACATTGTGGATCTAAGATGTTTGGATCTGCTGGTGACAAGTGGGCATTGAATTTAGAGGACAGTCGTTGTGATTTGATGGAATGTTTCTGAATTTTGCTTTGGGGTTTTTATTTTCTTCAGCTTTGTATACTTTTACTGTACCTTGTTAGGAAGGAGATAAGTATGCTGTAAAGTCATGTATGTAAAAACTAGATGTCAGAATTATTTGTATAGATCTAACTTAAGTTCTTGTAGTTGAAAATGGAACATATTTTGTATTTCTGACGTGCATATAGTAAGTATGAAATCTGTTTCCCTATATATATATATATATATGTACTAATTTTTTTGCTTTTGAGTCTATCACATTTAAGCCAGTGTAAATAATACATTCTTGGCAGAAAGAATGTATTAATGGAGAGACTTTAGCTTTGTTTTAGTTTTAATTTATTTCTATACAGTGTTAGACTTTTAATGCACATCCCAGGCATGCTGTTGACTAGAGTTCCGTTAAATACTCTAGTATGAAGGGTAAACTGTGCATTCTAGAGATCAGAGCTAGGAAAAAAATGAACATATATGAAGAAAAATAGAAGCTGTTTAGGTCAGTAGACTATACAAATACACTCCTACCTTGCATGAGCAGGAGATTTTTATTTATTTACTGTTTTTTATTTCATTTATTTATTTATTTCCTAACCCATAGTAGTTCAGTTAGGGACTAGAAATACAATGGCAAAATGCTCAGTAAATCACTGGCTTGTTGACATTAAAGCCTACCAAAAATGCAAATAAGGAAGTTTCCTGAAACTTTTCTGTCTTTACTTTTCAAAGCCAAATCTGATTACTAGGAATGGGCAGAGAACCCTTAGAAAATTAAATCTCATTTGTGAATGTGGAAACTTGCTCACAGNTATGGAACTTTTGTAGGAATTTGATTAGTGTGTTGGCTCAGTTTTGGGTTCTGCTGAGCCTGAATTGAGACTCAGTTTGTCCTGAAACTGTTGTTGCTTTTTTTCTGGTTGCTGGAATTGAGAGCAACAAAGGCCTTAAAATATGCTGAGTTCTTTTTCAGATGGTCCACAAAACAGTTTGAGGAAGAAGTAAGAGACCAGTTTACATGTGATGTTTTAAAAACTGGAAGATGGAGAGAAGGAGTGACGAGTGGATGATTTGGATGGTAGTGAGGAAACCAAGGCAAATTGCCCAGTGCCTCTTAGAAAATATTCATATAAACAGTCTTTGAGTCTCTACATACTTCTGCATACCAAAACTTGCAAAGCATTGGGTGAACATTTTCTTGTCTCGGTAGCTTGCCAGCAGAAGATAAAATGGAAGCTGCTGTGTGATAATCTGCTGATTCAAAATGCAGAACAGAGGTCTACATTGTGGATCTAAGATGTTTGGATCTGCTGGTGACAAGTGGGCATTGAATTTAGAGGACAGTCGTTGTGATTTGATGGAATGTTTCTGAATTTTGCTTTGGGGTTTTTATTTTCTTCAGCTTTGTATACTTTTACTGTACCTTGTTAGGAAGGAGATAAGTATGCTGTAAAGTCATGTATGTAAAAACTAGATGTCAGAATTATTTGTATAGATCTAACTTAAGTTCTTGTAGTTGAAAATGGAACATATTTTGTATTTCTGACGTGCATATAGTAAGTATGAAATCTGTTTCCC
>WEIV01006059.1:51908-123609 GCA_013390005.1 Calyptomena viridis | reverse complement strand
ACAATCACGTGTTACTAACACGTTTCCTCTACCTCAAATCTATTCTACCAGTGTCTTTGTGCCACCTCCACAGCAGAACATGGATCAAGAAGAAGAACAAAAGAGAATTCAGGACAACGCCCAAAATCCTCCATCTTGTCTTCTTTTACTTCCATACTACAAAACCCGAAACTATAAATTTTCAGCTCTGTGATAAACTAAACTATAATCTAACTTATGTTTTTAATACTTTTAATTCATCCATGAGTGTTGGAAGCTTTTCCCATGGGCACAGATCAAAGACTCTGTCCTCCTGGGGTCCCAGCAAGGGTCCCAGACCCTCCAGGCAATGTGAGGGGTTTTCCAGATATCTTGGACTCCAACAGTGGAGAATTCCATTTTAATTCTGGTTTATTTTGGGGGTTATTTTTAAACCTGTTTAATTCTTTCAGGTGATAATATCAAGCATTTTGATTTTTTCTGTCTGACAGCCTGGGTATTTAATCAGATCTTGAATGTTTTGACTTGTCATCTAAGCTTCATAGTACATAGATGTGAAAAAAATCTATTTTAAAACTATTCATATTTGACTTTTTTAAACTTTTTTTTTTAAAACTCTTAGCATGGTGGGGTTTGGACTATAATATGATTATGATCTGTATAATCATGTTTCTTCTCTTGCAGGAAATACAGCGTTACATGACTGTGCAGAATCTGGAAGTCTGGAGATAATGAAGATGCTTCTCAAGTATTGTGCTAAAATGGAAAAGGACGGTTATGGAATGACTCCCCTTCTGTCAGCTAGTGTGACAGGCCACACAAATATCGTGGACTTTCTGACCCAGCATGTACAAACTAGTAAGGCTGAGCGCATAAATGCTCTGGAACTTCTAGGAGCAACATTTGTGGACAAAAAGAGAGATCTCCTTGGTGCTTTGAAATACTGGAAGCGAGCTATGGAGATGAGATACAGTGATAGGACTAATATCCTGAGCAAACCTGTGCCACAAACACTAATTATGGCGTATGATTATGCTAAAGAGGTAAACAGCTCAGAAGAGCTAGAAAATCTTATTGCAGACCCTGATGAAATGAGAATGCAAGCATTATTAATTAGAGAACGTATTCTTGGCCCTTCTCATCCAGACACATCCTACTATATAAGATACAGAGGTGCTGTCTATGCAGACTCTGGAAACTTCAAGCGTTGCATCAACTTATGGAAATATGCTTTGGACATGCAGCAGAGCAATCTCGATCCACTGAGTCCTATGACAGCCAGCAGTTTGCTATCATTTGCTGAACTTTTCTCCTTCATGCTTCAGGATAGGGCAAAAGGCCTGCTAGGCACTACTGTCACATTTGATGATCTAATGGGTATATTGTGCAAAAGTGTTCTGGAAATAGAACGGGCCATGAAACAAAACCAGTGTCTTCCTGATCCAACACAGCTGAACAAAGCCCTTTCCATCATCTTGCATTTAATTTGCTTGTTGGAGAAAGTACCTTGCAGCTCAGAACAGGAATATTTTAAGAAACAGACTATTTACCAGTTTCTTAAGCTTCAGCCTAGAGGGAAGAATAACTTCAGTCCACTTCACCTTGCTGTTGACAGTAATACTACATGTGTCGGTCGCTACCCTGTGTGTAAATTCCCCTCTCTACAAGTTACTGCTATCCTGGTGGAATGTGGTGCTGATGTAAATGTCAGAGACTCTGATAACAACAGTCCCTTACACATTGCTGCACTGAACAACCATCCAGACATCATGAATCTTCTTATCAAATCGGGTTCACATTTTGATGCCACAAACTCACATAAACAAACTGCTAGTGATCTGCTGGATGAGAAGGAAATAGCAAAAAATTTAATCCAGCCCATAAATCATACTACTCTGCAGTGTCTTGCTGCTCGTGTAATAGTGAATCATAACATATGCTATGCAGGGCTCATCCCTGAAAAACTAGAGAACTTTGTTTTACTCCATAGATGATAGTGTAGTGTCCCAGAGTACTGTTTTTGAAGCACGACTTGGTGATATTTTCCTTGAGCACTGTTGTGATACACCAGCGTTTGTTCTCTTGGCTTGCTCCATTTTGCTCTCATTGCCTGAAGTGTTGTTAGCATCAGATCTGCAGAGTTGGTTACCCAGTATTTAATATGAATATGCCATATAATATATTTTGTGGATTATTTAGAAATGTAATGCCATATTTAGACTTTTTAAATTGTCTGCCAAAGGCTTGTCTTTTCTGGTCTTATTTGCCTGTTGGGTGTTCAGGACTGAGTCGAGTATTTTCCACTGATGTCTTTCTACTATAACTGTTATGTCGATTTTATACAGTTGGAAGGTCATCTTTTTTTGGTTTTGCTTGAGCATTTCTACTCTTACTCTCTTCTTTTTCTATGGACTCATTGCTAAACTGTACAAGTTGTATAGACTTAACATTTGCAACTACCATAAGTGCTTTTATCTTCTCTATGCACTGGCTTAAACATGACTGTTGTGTGTGAGCATATTTCTATGCAGCACTTGGCCAATTTCAACTTAAATGCCAATTTTGTTTTGCAGTTTGTTTGGAGCTCTTTTGAGAATGCTGTCTTCATAGCATGATCAATTTTGGAGTTATTTATCAGCTCTCCAAACTTGGGTTTGACTTCTTTGACTGCTGTAACTGAGGTTGCTTTCATCTTAATCCTCTGGAAATTTGTCCTAAATCTGGGAAAAGAAAATCTTGCTTTTTTCTGGTTGTAGTGCACTTGAGTTTTAAATCTGAAAATTGTTCTAGTGCATCGTGCAGCTGGGGGAAGAGTCCTTATTATGTACAGCTGACACCTTCCCCTTTGCACTAATGTCTTGCTTGTGCTGGTTATGTGACTAGATGTGAAGTTTGCTCAGAGTTTAACCTCAAACCTTAATGATACACTTTAACAAGAAATAGTTCAAATATATGCTGTACTTTAAGATCTGCAAATCAACTTTAGCTGCAAAAGAAACTAAAGCATGTTTGTGGCATGATGCTTATCAGTCCAGATCTAGACATCATCTAGCATAGTGGCTGTCTGCCAGAGTATTGAAAGTTCTATAGCAGTGTCCTTTTTTCTTCATTTTAAGTATCTTTAGAAATACTTGCATGGATTTTTTGTCTCTACTGTGTCAGCTGTACTTAACAAAAGCGGAAGTTCTGTTGTGTATATAGCTCCTAATTAAAGTACCTATTTTTATAATATTTGCACAACAGCTTAGCTTTTACAACAGAAAGGGCTCTTTTGACTTGATAAGAAGTCTACAAATGAAGACCATAAATGTGAGTGCGATTCAGGTAATTAATGTAATTCAGCACTTTACTGTTGATTAATAAATAGAATTTATTATGGCACATTAGCCCTGCAAATGTCTTAAAAGTGATCATTAATTTCTGTTGGATGGGATACAGTTTACTTGCAAATTTAGTGGTCTAGCATGTTGGATATTTTTGACTCAATGTTTCATCTCAGTGGTGAGCACTAAGTTTATCTATGGGGTTCTTGCTCCAGAAATTCAACAAATTGTTTTAGAGAGAGATATTTAGAATCCAAATTAATTAGATTAGGAGGATCTTTTTAGTACTTTATGTGTATTTTTTAAGTTGATGTTAGAATATTTTTTTCATTTAAGTTGAGGAAGAATGTGTCTTGGGAGCATATTAGAATAGTACTTCCATGCTTTTGGTCTGTTTTGGCATTACTTTCAGTGTACAGCATGGTGCCTACTAGCTTAACCATTCTTTGGAAAAATATGGGGATATTTTTAAGCAAAGGTATGTTGAAAGCAGTGCTGCCTGTGTATTGCCACTATAGAACTTGCTATTTTGAAGCAATTTTCACCTGTTTATCCCTTGCCAAGTCTCCATTGTATAAAATTACGAGAATCATACAATCATTTAGATTGGAAAAGGCCCTTAAAATCATTGAGTCCAACCCTTAACCCTGCACTGCCAAGTCCAGCACGAAACCATATCCTTAAGTGCCACATCTACATGTCTTAAATACCTCCAGTGATAGTGACTCAACTTCTTTGCTGGGCAGTCTGTTCCAATCGTTAACCACGCTTTCCATGAAGAAATTTTTCCTAATATTCAATCCATACCTCCCCTAGTTCAACTTGAGGCTGTTTTCCCTTGTCCTATCGCTTGTTATTCAGGAGAAAAGACCAACCCGCACCTTGCCACAACCTCCTTCCAGGTAGTTGCAGAGAGCAATAAGGTCTCCCCTGAGCCTCCTTTTCTCCAGCCTAAATACTCCCAGCTCCTTTAGCTACTCAGACCTGGGCTCCAGAACCTTCCATAGCTCTCTTGCCATTCTCTGGACACACTCCAGCACCTCAATGTCTTTCTTGTAGTGAGGGCCCCAAAACTGTACACAGGGCCTGAGTTGTGGCCTCATCAGTGCCCAGTAAAAAGGGGAAAATCCCTTCCCTGATCCTGCTGGCCATACCATTGCTGATACAAGCTAGGATGCAGGTTTCTTTTGCATTACACATCAGTAAAATTTTAATCAGTTGACTGAATTGCTCTGATTTCTGACTAAGGCATGCCACTCAGCTTGTCATTTGTGAGAACATGTAGTTTGATTTTTGAATTTAGGTATTTCAGTGCTTTTCTGCTACTCTGTAAGGGGATAATCAACAAATCATACCATGCTAGAAATACATTACACGTCAAGTCATAAAAATAATTCCTTTTGTTTAAGTCACAGAGAAAGGGATTTTTAGAGTTTTATACTTTGGAATCTGTATTGCTCTTCACTGGTTTTAGTTTAAATTTATGTCTTTATAACTGACAAACACCTTGTTTAGAATTAATTGGACATTATTAGTTTGCTGTTCAGCTTGGAGAAGAGAAGAGAAGGCTCTGAGGAGACCTTATAGCACCTTCCAATACCTAAAGGGGGTTACAAAAGGCCTGGAGAGGGACTTCTTACAAGGTCATGTAGTGATAGGACAAGGGGGAAAGGCTTTAAACTGAAAAGAGGTAGATTTAGCTTGGATACAAGGAAGAAATTCTTTACTTATGAGGGTGGTGAGGCATTGGAACAGGTTGTCTAGAGGGGCCGTGGCTGCCTCATCCCTGGAATTGTTCAAGGCCCGGCTGGATGGGGCTTTGAGCAACCTGGTCTAGTGAAGGATTGTCCCTGCCCATGGCAGAGGGGTTGGAACTATATGAGCCTTAAGGTCCTTTCCAATCCAAACCATTCTATGATTTTTGATCATTAGTTCAGAAGTATAATCTAAAAATTGTTAGCAATTTTTTAAAATACAAAACATTCCCAAAAGCGAAAGCATATCACTATTAGGTCTATGTAAATCTAGCGAATATTGCTACAAGGAAGGCTTGCTGTGTTGGTTACTTTTAGAAACAAAATCATTTTATTGTGACATGCTGATTTATTGCATGAAGTTCTGTCAAAATATCTACTGATGTGCATCAGTCCAAAAGACTTACCACCTCCATGCAGAATTTAATTTTTCGTGGTGATGAGCCTCTCTGCTGAACACTTTACCTTGCCGGATAACTTGGGTGTCCCAGCAGATGAGTTCTTGCATTTATGGCCGCTCTGCATTTAGCCCTGTGTGTTTACACTACCCTGCTTTATTTCTCTTAATTTTAAAACTATTTGGTATAGAGCCTGTGATGAGTGATGTGTTAAGGATTAGTTCAGGATTTGCTGTTTGGGAAGAAGGTTTGGGAGTGCAGGCCTTGTCTGAGATGCATGTGCCACTAAGGCCATTGCCAATGGATAGTAGCAGTTTTTTCTCGTGTGCCTCTGATACAAAGCAGTTTTGTCTTCACTTCAGTATTGATATCAATTTTCTGGACATGATCTTTTAATTACTATTATTCGTGTTACTATTCAGATATGAGAATAAATTCATTTTAGTGAAACGTTGACATGAAATGCAGTGGTGTTGCAAGCTGTGGTAAGTACAAGGAACTAAAGAATATTCAGAACACAAAGATTGGTTTCATTTTTGTCATGCTTTTAACTAACTCTTTTACTATTTTCTTCCTATTTGGCTTTTTTTTTTTTGACAAGATGTACTGCTTCTGAGCTACTGACATGGAAAAATATTGGCAACACTGCAAAAATAATTGTACTCCCTGCAGGGGAGAAACAGGTTTTAAATTGATTAAACAACTTGCAAGTTAAACTTCTTGGACTTAAAGACACTGATACCTCCTTGCTTGTTGAGACCTCTGAAGTTACATTTTTTGGTGAAGGGGATAAATGCTTAAAGCAGCTTTTCTTCTAATCATTCTGGGTTTCAACTGAAGTATTTCAACAAGGAAGATAAAAGTAGTCTTGTAAAAAAAATCTAAAATTGTATTCCTATTTTTATATCACTTAGGCTGGTACAAGATTCCAGTTGTCTGTAGTGTCTCTGTTCTGTATGTTCAGTGCAGTGTAAAGACACTTTCTGAAGTGCAAGGCAACAGTGTAGTTAGTTTTCCGTACATACTTTACAACAGAAAGGAAGTAGTTTTGTGTATTTCCTAAGTTCTGCAAAGAGCTCCCTTTTAACAACTGTTTTGTAACTGGTTAAAATTAACCTCTTTCCATTTTTACAAAACACTACTTTAAAAAAAGGAATACAGTGCTAAGGCAAAATCCTTAAAGAACGATTTGTAAGAAGATAAAAACCTTTTGAGGAAAAATGTGTTTCTTCTCAGTTCTGTATCAGCGAGGTGACAGTGATATGACTGCTCTTGAAATAACTTCCTCATGCTTTGAAGCATAGGGTGGAAGAACTGTTATACTCTAAAATGTTGAGAAGTATGAAAAAGTACTAAACACTAATCTCACCACCTGTGACTACAATGAAGCCAGCTGGTATTCAATGCTTCAAAGTAATGTTGGGGAAGTTGATGAGAGACATACTAGACATCTCATATTTATTGGCTTTGAGTGTAAAAGTAACTGTCAAGCCCTCAGTGAGGGCAGAACGAAAAGCTGTTGTTGGTTTGGTTTTAACTAATGTTGTACTTGTGTTCCATTCTGTCGCAAAGACTTCCTATGCAGAGCTAGCTCCGTGTATGGAAATATTGCAGTTTCTTTTTTACGTGAAGTAATTTAGCTTTAACAGTAATGTAAAAAAGGAATAACAAGCATATTTCTCTGCTCTTACTCTCCTTAGGCTCCAAATGCAGATTACATTAAAAATATGTTTTGGAGAACACCTGTCTGAGTCTATGTATCTGTTTCCTCTACGGTACTGCAATAGTGGTTGGTAAACTGCTTTTTTCTTGAGTGTGAGTAGCCAAATGTGACTACTGCAGCTTTAGACTTCAATCTTCATACCATTAAGAATTGTGCCTTAAACAAAATGTCACGTTTCATGCTTTTTCTTTCTGTGAAATATTGGTCCAGCTGAGCCTTTGAATTTTGGTAGCATGTAATAGTGAAGAAAAGGCTTAAACTGGATGATAGAGGAGAGATTATTTTCCCAGTTTCTAGAAGAAAAACAGTCATACTATTAACTCATTCGAAACAGTACTTTTAATTTATAACTAAAAGTAGGTAGTAAGACCTCGTAAGAAGTAAAGAGGAGACACTTTTTCAAGAAGCTTGGTCAAATTAATTTTCTTCTTAAAGCTTTTGAAGCATCTACCCTATTGCATGAATAATTTGAAAAACAAAGGAATAAAATACTTCAGGGATGAGAGAAGTATAGGATCCTTATTAAAGGCCACTAGAGAATTGAAGACTTTGAAGAACATTGCCATTGTAAGTTCAAAATACCTTTATAGTTAGACACAGTAGTAACAATTCTATCCTACAAGTCAGTGTACATTTCAGAGAGCTGAAATTTTAGATTAGGCCTAATCAGTAACAGCAGCATCAAAAATGATGAGGTTCTGGATGAGGAAAACTGATCCAGAGCTTTCACAGTAAGATGATTGTCACACAGATGGCTTTAGTGAGTTGAATGTATTCTCTTAATTAGGAAAGGGAAGAACTGGAAAGAGTCATTTATGTCATTATTATCTCTCTGCAGTTGCAGATGATGAAAAATGCCTGCTGTTACCTAAGCTGTGTAACCATGCAAAAATGCTTCATGGCAGTAGCAAATGCTGGCTGCCAGTAGAAGACCAAAATTCACTACCAAGTAGCGCATGACTAGGGCAACAGAGACCAAGTGTGTGGTATGTTACTCTGACAAAGGCAGTCCATTTGTTTCTTTCCTACATAATACCCAGAGGGCCAAATGTCATCCACAGTGAGCAGCAGAAAGCCCTTCCCCCTCACACCAAGTCAGTCTTACCTTGCAGTTGATCCCCATCATTCAGAAGAATTGAGGAGAGGCTGTACTTAGAAATTAGGGATAACAGTGTTGGATTATGCACACACGAGAAAAATAAAATTGCTTTCTGGTCCCTGTAAGTGCCTGTCGTGAGCCAGTAAATGTAAGGCAATGTAAATTACGAAAATTGCAACCACATCTCTCAGCAGACCATAAGACCATGTGGGTTCCTATCTGAAGTTCAAAGGGTTGCTTCTATCTCATCTCCTGAGGATTTCCTGAGGCCTAAGTTCCTTGCCGAAATTTCTCTTCAGAAGGCTATTTGGAACTCCAGTCCATCAATAATTAGGAACCTAATTCCCATTTGATATATATGTTTTCACAGCTTTTTATGTTTGAGTTTCTCATAGTTTCAGCACTTGTCTCTCCTTCAAACACTTATCCTTTCTCAGCCTTTAAGTGGTTAGGCTAAACCAACCAACCGAAACAAAAAATCCCAGGCTGTAAGAATGAGCAAGAAGCAGAATAATCTTGTCAAGTAGATTGACAGAACAGTTCAGTTCTCCATTTTCCCCTCTCTTGATTGTAAACTAACAAAAATAGCAGGATTCACTGATTCAGTAAACATTTTATGCTGCTGAACCTGTGATTTAAATTGCCAATTTTTTCCTTGTTACAACGGGATTTTTTACAGTAAACAGTAATTTGTTTTCAGATACTGTACCTTGTATTGTGTTATTCTAATTTTCTAGGTCCATAGATGTAACTTTGTTCTGTTATCCTAACTGGAATGTGAGAGAAAGTGTTCAGTGAATGAGCCAAATGTGATTTTTTTTTAATTTTCATCACATAGTTTCAAAATAGTGAACTTTTTTTTTAGATGTGGCTGGTAGGCTTGCACTGTAGTTTTACTGGTTAGCCTGTAAGGTGGAGTAGTCCTAAACTGACCGTGCTCTTTCTCTGTTTTTCTGGATTTGCTGGTTAAGGGAAATACATCACCTGCAGTGTGAGGGAGATGCCCAGTATGTTGATACATGAGGAGTGCACATCGTTGCTTCCAGTCCCACCTTGCAGTAACCTCAGGGCCAAATGTCAGTTCTTTCAGAAGGCTGGTCCATGCAGGGTGCACCCACCCCAGCGTTGCAGTTTAGATCATGGGTGTGCTTCTCAAGTGAGTCTCCTGATTGTCCTTCCTTTGATTGTTTGGTTTTGTATCACTGAGTTCTTAGTTCCCAGCCTGGGTTCCTTTTGAATGCAACTGGGCTGAAAGATGTGCTCCAACAGCTCACCTAACAGGCTTTGACCACTAATGGGTGTCCAGTTCATGGGAGCAGACTATAAGTTGTTCTGAAATAACCCATTTATCTTCTGTTCACACTTCCACCCCTGCAAAGTGTCACAGACTTTTGATTCTTGGCATCAGCTCCTCCACGCGATGGGTCTGCTCCTTGCTAATATGAAGGTAGCTGTAGTTTTCAGTTTCTCTTCGATGTTAAACATAAATTGTTTTTTTCTTTTCTCTTTCTTGTAGGTAGTTACTGCCTATCCAGCATAACATCCTATAACCCACCTTATGCTTTGAGCTGGAAAATGAAGATGCGATAATGTAGTTAATTGCTAAGGTGGATCTACCACATAATTAACTGTGGGAAAATTAATCAGCATCAAAACATATTGCTGATACTTCCTCCTGGCATCATGACTGATCTTAGTACAAAATGGTGGTGGTGTGTTGTAAAGAAATACTTGCTTCATTATACAAGTGCAGAAACTAAGGCACATACTCAGTGACCTCTTTAGATTACTACAGGAAGTTTGGGCTGTAGCAAGGAACAGGTTTTGGGTCCTCTGGCTCCAGGGACTTTAAGGCTCTTTGTTTCAGGTATGGTTTGACATTGATAATTTCATACATGAAGAGTCTGCTATTAAAAAAACCACAACCACCAAGAATTTCTTGGAGAAGTCAGGTTAATGTCATTGCACAGTCTTAATGTATCTGTCTATCCCTCTTCTCCCTCACTAATTTTTGAACATGTTGGGCCATTTAATAAACTCGACAGAAATAGAGCAGCCTATATGTATCTAATTTCTTGGGAATGCCAGACTGAGCAGATGGCAGAGTCCGTACTAACAGTTCCAGCTGAAGAGGAGGATTCTGCAGGATCTTGACTTTTACTAGTCATGAGAGAATCCACACAGGGATTAAATTACTTAGGACCATCAAAAAGTCTTTAGTAAAGCCCAGGCTTGGATCAGAGAACAGCAGACCAATCACTATTTGGGACATTCTTTACATCATACACAGTTCCTGCACCTGTTCATCAGGGTGGTAGCATCTGACCAATAGATTATCCTGGTTTGTTCAGTCTGATCTCCCTCATTGGGTCCTGAGTTGTAGTTAGCTGTAATGGCACAGCATGTAAATGAGAATTGGCTAAGCTGCACAAAAATGAGAAACTCTAGGACCTTGTATGGCTGTATGCTTGTATGGCACTGACTATTGCACTATACATGGCAAAATGGTCCACAGTGAATTGAGTAGTCATTGCCGGCTAAGAAGGTGTGGGGAAAGCATGACTCCCAGCTTATCTGTAAGAGTCCTTTTGTTTGTATTCTGATTTCTGTTGACTTCAGTGCAAATAATGAGCAAGACTAGACTCCATGATCACCTTTTTTCAAAATCCTTCATTTCAGTTCTCAGAGATGGAAACTGTTGTATTAAAAAGCTTGAAGTGACATGAAATGTGTAAGAAGAAACATGTATCAGGTGGAGAATGATTCTATGGAAAAAAAGGATCTGGCACTGCTGCCCAGTGAGGTCTGCTCTCTCTTGAGCCTCCAGCAGGAATTGTCTTGAGATCCCCACTTCTGTCCATGCCTTGGCTTAATTTTCCAGCTCTCTCGAGTTTTCTTGGTGCATCAGTGTTTCTCCTTGCCCTCATGGCCCTCTGAATGCCGTGGTGCACTCTGCCTAGTCCCACCTGCTCTTGTCCTGTGCTGCTACTGAGAGCCAGCTGCCAGACCAGTCAGCCCTTCTTTGACTGTGTTGCCTGGAGAAGTCCAGTGCCAGTGATGTGCAATGGCAGCTATTTAAAAATAAAAGAGTTCCAAACCTAAATGCTCAGATTTTCTTCCATCCTTTGTGACTCTTTTCTAGACATGCCATCGTTGCTTCTTACTGTGTTCTCCATTTCCTTTCTTTACTGTTCCCAGTTGCTCCATGGAGTTTCCTGTTTACCACTCTTCCCCTGCTGCCATTGTGGCTGATTCAACCCTGCACCGAAATGGGAAATGCTTGGGGAGATTTGGCACTTGCTATGCCTTAAGCAGCTTATGCTGATTCTAAGCTGTGTCAGTTGGGAAGTAGAAAGGCTGGAAGAAATGCAGGATTCAGGTTGCTTGTCCTTTCTTCTGCTGTGTGGTTTGTAGGCAAGGTGAGGTTGTTTAGCCTCTTCTCATGGTTTAACCCCAGACAGCCCCACGCGGCCGCTCACTCATTCCCCCCCCAGCAGGATCAGGGAGAGAATCAGAAGGGTAAAAGTGAAAAAACTCCTGGGTTGAAACAAAAATAGTTTAATAGGAAAAGGAAAATCCCTGCACAAACAAGCAAAGAAAAACTAGGAGTTAATTCACTGCTTCCTGTGGGCAGGCAGGTGTTCAACCTCTCCGGGAGAGCAGGGCCCCATCATGCATAACGGTAACTTGGGAAGACAAACACCATCACTCCAAACATTGCCCTCTTCCTTCTTCTTCCTCTCAGCTTATATACAAAGCCTGATGTCATAAGGTATGGAATTTTCCTTTGGTCAGTTTGGGTTACTTGTTTCATCTGTGTCTCCTCCCAGCCTCCCATGAACCTCCAACTTCCTCTCCAGTGTGGCAGTATGAAGATCAGAAAAGGCCTTGGCTCTGTGTAAGCACTGCTTAGCAATAACAAAAACATCTCTGTTTTATCAACCCTGTGTTCAGCACAAATCCAAAACAGAGTTCTGTACTAGTCACTGTGAAGAAAACTAACTCTACCCCAGCCCAAACCAGCACACATTCTCATTAATGTGAAATGTGGGCTCTGTTAATCCCTCTGCACAATGTGTTTTGTTTCACATGAGGTTGCAGATGTTGCAGGAGTTGCTGGTGTAAACTCCTAAAGATCAACAATGCTGGATATCCACCCATGCAGAAGGTACTTAAAAAGCTTCGCCCCTGTGTTTAAACAATGGTCCCATGTTTTCTAACTTGCTGATTTTTGGCTCTTGAAAATCTAAAACTCATGTATCTTGCCAGGTCCTACCACTTTATCCACCAGGTTGCTGCTTTATGACTCCACTTTGCTCTTCTGTGCTGTAGAAATATGGAGTAATATTAGGAATGTGACACTTTGTGTGTTTCTTCTGAAGATGTTTATTGACACTGTTGAAAGTATATTGAAAGTGCATTAAAATTGACTCTTACAGTGTGTTCTGCCTGGCTCTGTCTTGCAATTCACAGGGCACGGGGTTATCTACCTCAGATGATAAATTCTAGCTGGCTGAAAAAAAAATTAAATAGAGGGTAACAAAAATATGTAACTTATTACTGTAGAAACATAGTTTAAGAACCTGAATTGAATATTGAACTATTTTCTTAAATCCAAAAATGAGAAAATAAAAGGAAGCTGGACATAATTCTAGTAAGTGAAACGCCAAGCATGCTATGCTACTGGTGAGCTGGAGAAGCAAGTAAATTCTCTTCTGACCCCATTCACCCTCAGGCTACTGATAACTTCGATAATTAGACCTTCGTATACTTAGAGCAAATAATGCTAATTGCACAGAGCTGGCCAAAGGCTCCTTGGCAAAGTAGGCAAAAGAAAAGGCAGCAGAAGAGGGAAGAAAGGCCAGAAAGGATCTTATAGAAAGAAGGAAGATGTGATGATCAGTTGGACTTTACCAGGCTATATGTAACCTAACAGTGCCACAGAGGGATGTCTGTCAACCTCTGCATTCACCAGCTCTCCCAGAAGTCTTTTTTGTCCATCTTGCATGTTGGGCAAAGGTTTGAGCTCATTTCTGCTGCAACAAGAGCGACGAATGAGGCTGAGGAGCACATGTTCTGCTCTTGCTGTTGCAGCCAGCGGTGACACAACAGGCATAGCAATGGCTGCTCTTCTTCTGTCCACTGAACACAGCAGGTGTCCCTCAGTTCTCCAAACAGGGAGAACTGAAGGAGTCGATCTAAGCAGCCCCCTTCTTTGAGTTGCACTCTTATCTGGAGCTGGATCAAATAGCAGTCAAGGTATCTGAACATACTGATCTGACTGAAAGCGGTATGGTGACAAGCTTGGGCAGTGCCACTCTTTCCTAATAAATCCTCATACCCTGATTCATTTAGTCTTTGACTGTGTGACATCCGTCTTACACTAGCAGAAAACAGCGAAGAAGAAAATGAAAGAAGGCCATGCAGATACTGCAAAGCCAAGCTGACTTAGCAGGCAATAGTGTATTTTATTTGGAGAGCAAGAAGATGCTAGAACACTCAGTGAGAAAAGGAAGTATCATTACTGTACTAATGGCCGAAAGCAGTGCAGGGCAGCCACTACAAACAGAACATATTGTGAACTGCCAGGCTAGAAAAGATCTGAAATACCACCTCAATAAACTTAGCAAGGTTTGATCCCAGAAAAGGAAACGTAAGTAGAAAGGTATCTTTATATATTTTTTAACCAGTTGTTATGTGTAGTTACAGAACCATTCTCTGATATGATGCTAAAAATTTCTGAAATCTCCACCATGATTGATGCAAAGTGACTGCAGTGTCTTCTGTAAAGGACTTCTCAGTACAGAGCACTCTATCACCTAGGCGGTTTGTCTATACAGACAACTTTTCAGCAATCTGGTCAGCTGAAAAAGCACTTTTGAAATGAGTAAGTATTCCATCGGAAACAGAAACCTAAAAATCCACTCGGTCCTGAATAAGTTCTTGTTCAAAAGAGAAATTTCAGAAGGTAAGTAGAAACACACATACTTCCTTAATTCAGGAGATCTGTCTATTGGCAGTGAAAACAAGCCATTTTCTTTCTCTTTAAAAATCAGATAAAGATCTAAAAGAAAAAAGATTAGATGGTGTGGTCTATATATTTTATTATATTCTCTGGTGATGCTTCTTCCAAGAAGCACTGGCTTTTATTCAAATCTGAAATAATTTGCTTTCATACAGAAGTGGGATTTTTATTAATCAAGGATATCAGAAAGTCTTCATAGAATTTGTAGCCTCTGTGTCCAGACTGAGTGTTTGAACCATGCAAACTGCTGAAAGGTATCTTGGAACTCCTGGAACAGCATCTAGGGTTGAGCACAAGTATGTGATGAATAACATGAAAGAGACTCAGACATTCCATGACTCTTAACCAGCAAGAGTGCCTCTATTACAGCAAAACATGCGTGTATAGCTCATGTCAAAAATATGCACATGCGTGTGTAGCAAAACACTGAGTTCATAGGCATGCATGTACTTAGAGATCTGTGAACCTTCCCTAGCTGTTAACTGTGTTTTTAACATGTCTCTTTTCATTTGCCCAAAGTGGCAAAGACAAAATGAAGTGACTTAAAGTAATTGAGGCAAGTGCAGGGATACCAGATAGCTAAACCAAGGCAATAAAAAAAAATAGGAGAGTTAATAGTAATTTTATGACTTGTGTGGCTGTTTGATACTGGCCTTAGGAAAAACATGCACTTGGACAATGGTATGCACAGGGCAGAACATTGATTTTCATAGACATTACAGTATTTTGTGTATTTAATGGCATATCATGCAACTGCATATGTGATTAAGGAGATGCTGTATTTTCTGGCTTGGCATGCTTAGAAAAGTGTGTGACAACCTAGTACAGAAGGGAAAGGAAACCTGAAATTGCCTTTGTTTCCTTTTGTGCTGTGAGCATTTTACTGTTGAATACAGACCACCACGTATACTTTTGCTGTGCTGCCCTGCTGAGGTGTCTCTGAGGTTACATCTGGCAGGTATTCAGAGAACATCTCCATTGTGGCTCATGGAATGGAAAGACGAGGAAGAGTATTTTCCAGTATTGATAAAGACGTGATTTTTTTCAGAGGAACACCTACAGACTGAAGTTCTGTAGGATTTTTTTTCTAACAATCTTTTGTAAGTTGTTTTTTTAGTTTATCCTAATGAAGTTGCTGGATATGAAAGAACTGTAACGAAACAACTGTGTTTTACCTCAAAATGATGACATTATCTGTGAAGTGGACATGCTGTTTGCTTAAGTAGCTCACTTGCAAACTACTCAACTGAGAACTTGTCTGATTCTGCACAGAAATGAAGAGTAGCAATATCTTTGTCTTGCCTTCATTGTCTGAGAGAGGTCAAATCACAGTAATTCTTTATCATGCCCAATGGAATTCTGCAGTAGAGAGAGCATGATGTAGTTGGCATGTGCCTCAGTATGTAATTGCTATTAATGAAACATGTCTCTAGCTGTGGTTGAACGTGTACTGTGAAGAGGCAGCTCTTAAACAGCAGAAATTGCAAGTGTGAGTTATTAACAGCAGGAAAGAACAGAGGCAGCAGGTTGCAGAACTATCAACTATCCCCTTTGCCTGCTTCCTAACTTCTGACCTGTGTTTTTAAAAATTAGATGAAGGTACTATAGTTTGTGGCTGTGATTCAGGAGGGAATCGGTGGTAGAGATCTCATGTTTGCAGACAGCCTGAAGCTTTGGCATTTGTAAGCGAGTTATTTTCCAGCCATGTCTTCAGGATGATGATAGTGAAAGCTCACAATGATACATAGCATTATTAGCTATGCAAATACCAGCTAAAGTATTTGTAAAGTAAAGTAGGAAAGACTAAGAAATGTCAAGATTATTAATTATGTTGCAATGGCTCCCAAAACTTAGTGAAGCTTTGTAGGGTGCCATCACATTCATTGTTTTTCCTGATTCCTGCTGCCTCCTACCAGGTGCTGTGGGCATGCTTAGATGCAGTTGCCCCAGGAATCTGCACTTGTCTCACATGCAATTCCTCCACAGTGTTTTTGCAAACTTCCTTCAGCTTGTGCTGTTAAAGATGAGCAGAGGGTAATACCTCCCTTGGAAGGGTACCTGTACTGCTTTCTTCTCCCCTTTTGGTATGGAAGTCACTGATTCCCTGGTGGCAATGTGCTCTTCCAGCTAAAACAACCATTTTGCTTCTCTTTGAGGTCAAGAGTCTTCTCTGGGAAGAAGTCTAAGTTGCATTAAGGGCTTGTAGACACAGGGAAGTTTGTGGCATCAAAACACTCCTACAAAGTGCTACAATGGGAGGCTGCTGGGACTATCCTGTCCTCCAGGAATTCAAGGTATTTCTTAATGTTTCAAGGTACTCTGGAATAAAATTTGCTAGATTTTGACAACTACAATACAGACAGCTTTGAAGACTGTATTGACACTATCTAGTTAGTGAAGGGCAGTGGAGGAAAGAGATACAGTGGCTCAGCAGCAGGGAATCCTTCTGCCTTCCAGCAGTAGGATTAAGGGTTCATAAACTGGGGAAGGACCCTTGTGCCAGCAGTCTGGCACATGTCCCCTGCAAAGTTAAGAAATTTCTTCAGTTAAAAAGGGTGGAAACAGTTGAATCTTTTTATGGTTTTATTTTTTGATTATATTGCAGCTTGTATACAAGAAAGCAAAATGGAGACAGTAATAGCTTCACCATGGACATAAGAAATGGGGGAAATGTTTCTACAAGAGTCTTTCTTTAGAGGCTCGCATGGTCCTCAGCCCCAGTGGGTGTTCTTGTAAAGTGCACAGGGGTGAGGGTGTGTGGTTACTTTTCTCTTCTCTTCTCTTGTTCCTAGAATGATTTTACAGCTACAAAGTTCTAAATTATGGGCGTTCTCACTTCTTGTCAAGCTACAGTATGTTGGGATTAAACTATTCCTACAGAGACAGGAGCTCACTGTGTAAGCAGCAGTGCAAAATGACATTTTGCCAGGCATGTTAATCAATTTAATATTATAAAAGTTTGTCACGGAGTCCAGGGAACTTCTGATTAAGCTAACTGTAGTTGTGCTTTTCAGCCAATTTTCATCCTTGCTATGCTGTTAGAAATAGACAAATCAGAGTGTCTTTGAAACAGTGTATTTTATAGTATCACAGTCCATCGAACCAGACATATCTAAGCATGTTCTTGTGCTCAACAACTTCTTGTCAGTAGTTTCACTGCTGTCAAGCAGATTGGAAATGTACTTTATGTGTGACTGTCAACCAAATGCTATGCACACGTAAGACACTGCATGTTTTCTAGCTGTTGGTGCCATTAGTTAGCCTTTCACAGGATAATCTAGGCTGGATGGGAGCTCAGGATGTCTCTCATCCAACTTCCATCTGAAAGCATGGCCAGCTATGAAGCTAGGTCAGGTTCCTTCAGCACTTTACTCAGTTGAGTCTTGAAAATCTTGATGGTAAGTGTTTATTATAGAATCCACTAGCCTCTGCTGCATATTTGGAGAGAAAGACTTCTCATTTATGCTCTTCAGAGTAGAGCAATTATACAAGAGTTGGACCAATATATGAGGTATTTGTGGGCTTTTTCCTGGCTGGCTCAGCTCACCAGCCTCCGGAAAGTAAGCTCCATAAACACATCACCTGTAACTTGCGTGCTTTGTTTGAGATAGAATAGAATCATAGAATAGAATGGTTTGTGTTGGAAGGGGCCTTAAAGATCATGTAATTCCAAACCTTCTCCCATAGCATGGCCACTAGATCAAGTTGTCCAGGATCACATCATCTATTTGTATTTGTGCTTTTCTTCTCCTAGTATTAATATAATAGATCAGCAAATTACAGGTTTCCTTCCTCATCGTTTTCTGATTGTTCAAAGTGGTCTCATTTTTCTTTTGTGCTTACTCATCACTATCTATTCTTTGGCTACGAAATGTCCTCCAAGTACCCCTTGCCCTCGCTCTTGTGATTCTACACTTCTTCTGGCATCATCTAGTCCCTCTCTCTGAACAGTTTTTTTAATATAATTCTTCTGTGTGGATAAGCAAGGGTGTATATAATTATACAGAAGAGTAAAGTTAACAGGAAAATATGATGACAAAGTCAAACAATTAAAAATTCAATAAGGACTGCCACCAGTCTGATTCTGTATTCCCACATGCACATGGCTGATCAAACTGCTGATGATTATATGACCAAATTATTTTATTCACAAAACCCTTTCTCATTCCTTGGACAGGATGTGATTCTGGGTGTAAGTCAGGGCTGTGTATTGAAGGAAGCTGCTGTTGCAGGAGCGGAGACATTTGTGGTAAAAGGGCTCTACAATTGCAGGAAAAGCAAAAGGATAGCCTTGTGTTTAAAAGGCCTCACCACTGCCCTGACCAGCTGGATGATACATGACTCTGTTACAGGATTTTGGTGATGCAAACCAAGTGAATTCCTCCTGAATTCTCACAGGGAGTTACACTTCCCTGGCCATTTCACACTTCCCAGGTGCTTACCTGCTTGATACCTGCTGTTGGAAAGTCCTATCTTCACAGATGTAACTGAAGTAAATAGGAAAGATTTGCTTTAAACATATGAAAAGATTACGTTTTTCTGTATTCTTAAAACATTGTCTCTTTCACATTTCAAATAAGACATCAAAAGCCTAGACTTGAGGCTTTTATGTTTTGTGATTGACAGGCTGAGGTGAGGACAAAGTATATTGACCTCCAACCCCCCCACATAACGCTTGAGTCCATTGCTTAACCTCTAGCCATGAAATATGAGACATGGGCAGTGCCCTTCCAGTGCAAAGTGCGATTTAACCAGCTCTTGTGTGAGATGAGTCAGAGAGGATTGCACACATGTTGCACAACTTCCTTATAAAAAGTGTTAACCAGCTGGAGTACGATATCAAGCCTGTCATTTCAGGACAGAAATTTCAAGCATGCAAGTAACAGGTGTCCCTGCAAAATGGTAGACCCTTCAGGAAAAGCTGCTCTTTAAATACACAAGTGATTGCATTTGTTTTGGTGACTGGTAACTAAGCAACCTGCACTGCACAGAGAAAATACAGTCTCAGCAGTGCTTCTCGGTACAGTTGTAATTTTTGGCGTTGAATCACTGTACCATGAATTAGCACTGACAGTAGCTGCAGAGCTTTGTCCACAGCAATATACTCAGGGCAGATACCCAGCTACACTAATGGTTTCAGGCACAAATTAAAAGGCAGGTGTCCAGGTTTAGAGTAAAGTTGTATTTTTTAAATCTTATACAGTGTTGTCAGTTTTGCTAGTTAGCATGAAAATTGGTTAATGGTTACTAAAGTCTATAATCAGATGTGGTAATTTGAGCATCTAAACACTGCCAAAGAGTGAATTTTTGTTGCAAAAATTGGAGGCAGCTAAATTGGCTTGAAAGAGTGTTGGAAAGGGGAAAAAGGAACAAGATCTTTTAGAGTTGGGGTATATGTGAAGTACAATAGTGTACACCTCTATAACTGAAACCCAAACAAGCTAAGTGGCCTCACCCAGTTGTTCCTCAGTGAGCTCATCCTCAGCACCTTTCATACCTAACCATTGCAGTCAGTCACATGAAATTTAGTTTAGTGAAGCAAACAAGTGGGTAATTTTGTCATTAAGAATATACATCTTTTTTTTCAATTTCTTGTAGAGCATTGTATGACATATCTCCCAAAATAAGTATCTCCACAGCCTGTAGATTGGGACAGGACATAGAGGATATAGTAACAGCTTTGTCTGTATCCTACAAACACCTTCTTGATTGGTGAAACTTGTAGCTAATCAACAGCTCAGCTCAGTCCAGATCAGAGGAGGGCACATAGGACCACTCTCCTGTCCTTTGCTGTCCATAGAAGAGCTACCTTCTTGGGAAACCAGCAGCTGCAGGGTGGTCTGACATGCTGTAATCCAGACTGGGGCATGTCCTTACTTTTATTGATACCAAACTTGTTAATGCTTCTAGCAAGCAGAGTAGCTGAGAAGTGTGAGGTCTGCATCATAGAAATTTCTAGCTTTCCTTTACTGATGGGAGTGAGCTACCTCAGAGTATAGTCTGGCTCAAGGCTATATGTGAAACAGAAGGGAGTAAACTGTAACACCAAAAATTATCCTAGGAAACCAGGTGACAAAGCATTACAGAGCCACTAAATAGCACTTACGTAGTAAAACAAATTGGCATGAGTGAGACATCTGGGTGTTGGGACTGGTTGTATGCCTGGTCATGGCCCCGTGGTTTTCTTTTGTAACAGGAGGAGTAGCCTATGTGTAATCCTTCATGCTGAATTTACTGCTTCACTTCCTCTATGTCACAACCTCAGCGTTGCCATAGCATTATGGTGTGTTTGCATTTGCTAAAGTGTAAGTTACTTGAGTATGGAGACATTTGAATGGGAAATATTTACTTGGTGCTTTCTGCTCCCCCTGAAAAATGGCAGGACATGTGCTCCCAGTGAAGTGCGTTACTGATGTGAAATGAGTGTGATGCTAATCTTGGCCAAAAGCTTGTGAAGAAGCAAAACCTGTTTCATTTCCAAGGAATACTGCTTTCAAAGGAGGTTAAAATCGGATATTAAATGGAACTGACACAACAGTTCTACAAGAAAACTACATAATGATCAATTTGTTAGACAACTATTTATCTTGCATTCACTGCATTTCAGTATTGTTTTAAGACCAATTCCTAAAAACCTAAAAACCTAAAAAGGTTTTTCTTACTGCTCACCTCATCTTCTAGCAGCACAGTCAACTTGATGAGAGGGGACTAATGTTTGGGGGATGGTGTAAGGGATCAAAGATTTAATATAAACTTCTGATGGTGCAGCTGCTTGATTATGTCAGCTGACTCTCCCTCCTACCATGATTATGTTTATACCAGCTCTCTGGTTTATGTGTCTATACATTTGTTAGTACCAAATATCATAATACTGCCAGCAGTCCACTTGGCTCTAATCTCCATGGGTTGTGTTGCAGTTCATTTGTCCGGTCATGACTGAATCAAAGCTCATAATGTCCTCAGGAGAAAAGTAATGCAGCCAACTGCAACAAACTTGGAGAGAGGTTTTTTTCTCTGTTCTGTTCTCTTTTCACTCTCTCTCTCCCCTTTTCAAATTTCCTTAGTTTTAAAAGCCTTTGGGAACAAGGACTCACCATGACTAGTGAAAAAGTAAACATTGCTTTTGCTCTGAGACAGGCACACGCTGCTTATGGCATGACATGTAAAGGGAATTTACCTCCCAGGCCATCTGCCACTATAGACTGTTGGCTGAGCAGCAGCAGTGACTGAAGTGACTTGATGGAAGGTCTGGATGCCTCCTGCCTGCCACCTGCTCAGCAAACAGGACTGGTGGACCAGATTGCTTAGCTGTGGCTGTTTTGAGGGAGGTTGTTTATTCTGAGGAGATGTGGATGAATGGATGTACTCTGGCAGTTGACCTGCAGTGGGAGATGCCAAGGGGCATCAGGATCACCACCAATGGATCTCTACTGGTGCCTGCTGAAGTGACTGGTGAGGTGTCAGGGCTCCTCCACTACTAGCTAATGAAGAGCAATAAAATGGCACCTTCTAGCAGCAGCAGCAGCTCAGGTGGGAGGATTTGGCTAAGCAATGTGCATATGGATACTGGCAGAACCTGTGCAACACACATTCTCTCACCTTGATAAGCAAAGGTAGGAGCTGGTGGTCCCAGTGGCCCTCCTGGCAACTTCTCACAGGGCTGCAATCTGAAAACTGCTGATTTAGCATGACATGGAGTGCTGAAGCCATGGGAGGAAACCACCCCTCTTTTGAAAATATAATTTATATTTACAATTATCTTTACTGAAAAACCCGAGAAGCAGAGTGGATGGTCTCACTAGCATTAGGATCTACCAACTTCTAATAAGTTACTCAAGTCTGTTAATTTCAAATGCATCTACTTATTTTTCATGTCTCAGTATATGTATCCCTGGGTTGTAAAAGTGAAGAACTGAGGAGGCAGCAGTGGAACTCAGGTTGTGCAAAAGCTGTGCAAGTAGCATCTTGGGCATTGCAGACTGGGTAGAAAGAAAAAGGAGATCCCTAAGAATGATGAACTGAGTTGATGCCTTGCAAAATCTTGAAGATATTAGCAGTTAGAAAAAAATCTAGGTTTCACTTTGCTTATTCTTGATGCTATTCTTTGATTAATATTGCTAAAGGTTAATAATCCTTGGGATCATCAGTCTTCGCAAACAGAAATAAAATAGCTCACTTTTAAAATGAATATGGTTCAATGTTCATTGACAAAGAAATCAAAACTGTATCAAGTAATCAAAAGTAATCAAGTAATCAAGTACAAGTAATCAAAACTTGTATCTTTTAAATTTAACATGATCTTGTGTTCTAAATTCCTTGCAAATCTGTTTGCATTTCTTCAGTAGAAATGTTTGTTAGGTGGTCTTGTAGGGAATAATGTGGGAACCAGATGAGAAAACATATGATTTCCTCAGCTCACATCAGCGTTCCTCAAAAGAAAAAATCCTGTCATTACTGCACATATGATGTTCTGCTAAGCATAACGAAGGAGCAAGTATTAAGGCGTGAAATTCTATGAAGACTTAAGAACACACCTGTACTTGTGTGGCTTTAATAGTTTATGTAAAGGTGCCATTACCTATTTGTACCAAATGCTGGACTGCATGAGGTAAGTTACACCTAGGCAAAATACAACAAAACCATCAATCACTGCCTGTTTTCCACAGGTCTGTCCCTTCTCTGCTTTGTGCCAGGTGAGCGCTGGCATGAGAAAGTTGGTGGCATTGCACTGTTCCTCACTTTCCCCTTGCATGCTCTGCCCTGTGAAGGGCAGCAGCCAGAGCTCATGTGGCCTGTGGGACATGGTGAAATGCCTGTGAGGCCTTCATTGCAGCCAGGGGTCTATCTTTGTATAACCCAGCTGCAGTTGTGCTGCCGTGCTGGGGGTGCTTGCTGCTGGTTTGTTGCATGTCTTGAATCAGCTCTGGACTCCCTCTAGCACAGCAACATCTGCTACGTATGACTTGTGTGCGCCAGAGAAGACAAGGCTCAGGATAGCAGCACCTGCAAGACAGAGCAGGAGCAGCCATGGGCTGTAGGGATCCATAAATTGCCACACAAAGCAGGCTGAGGTGCCTTTGCACAGCAACAGATGTGATCACTCGTAGACAGACATTCATATAATTTTGGCTATTTGGTACCAGTTGTTTTAAGTGTGGTGACTTGAAGAAAGGAAATCTGTTCGCTGCTCTTGTGTAATGTGCATTCAAGGGTGTTACAGAAAAGGAAGCTGAAAGGAACCAATGCATACTTGTGATCAGTCCTTCTGTTTTCTCTGTAACTCTGCAATGAAGAGGATTTTCCACATGTAAATTCAACTCTGAGTAATCCAAATAATTTCCCTAAAGAAGTATTCTGGGGAATTACTTAATTTCTTGTTTAACTGGTCAAAATACTGCATTGTAAAAACCTTTCCTGAAGCATTCCTTATACTTTAACAAGATGTGATCTTACAAAAACTAAAGGTATTGCTTTTCAGGTTGAAATTTCATACTCTGTCCTGAGGTGGAAATGAGTAGTGTAGACCTATTTTAATGCAGAGAAAAGTGGCCTTGGTTGCAGAAATCTTGGGTTTAGACCAGGCACAGAAAATAACTGATGTGTGAAATGAAGTGAAATATTGCCAAGACATGTTACACTTCTGCCAACAAAGCTTCTGAATACAAGCATTGCAGTATGAAACTACAAGAACAGCTCAGCATACTGTACTAGTAAGTGTGGCACTGCTCTGTCTCCTTTAAGAAATACACATCTTGGTTAAAAGAAAACAAGCAAGCCAATCAAGAACCCCCAAAGGACTGCTAGTTGCATTACTCTTTTTTTTCCCCTATTTAACACAAACTGACTGTAAACCTCAAATAAATTAAACAATTGTGTTTAGGGGCTTCAGAATGAACAAATTAAATGAAACTGAGGGCTATGTTATTGAAAGATGTTTGTTTAGGTACACTGGTTCAGTATGAAAAAAAAAGTATTATCCATTTCAGAAGAGATAAGTATTGAAAACTCTATAGGAAAACGTATGCTTCTGCTATATAATGTGTTGAAGAGCAGAATTTACTTGCTGACACTCAGATCAAGATGACTGGAGACCTTGCACTGGCTAGGGAGGGGGATGTTAAACCTGTTGTCGAAGCTGCACCATCACTAGGAAGTGATTAGAGTCCCACTCTAAGCAGTACCAGTGCTGGCTGTTAGTGCTGCCTACTTGTGCTACTTTGCCTGCAGTCTGCACTCTGAGTTGCAACTTTGCCACAGGACCGAAGTGGCTAAAAGTACCAGTAGGTCTAGAAATGGATTAGGCATATTAAATTGACACTTTGAAGAAACATTGCATGATTGGCGTGCACTTGAGCCCTTAAACTGTTGATTTTCAGATTGCATGCTAGGGAAAAGACTGTTTAATACTTGCGTTGTCCTTTATGCTGTCTCATTAAGCAGTTATTGGTGGTTGATGTCTTACTGAAATATGGAATTGGACTGGTCTCATGCTGGTGAGCTGTTCCTCTGTTTTGCTTCATCTTGTCTGCTGAGCGCACATTGCCATCTCTGCAGCTCTACCTTTTGCACCAAGGATCCTGAATCTGCCATCTGTGTGTCCCTCTCCCCAACAGCAGGGATCTGGAAGGGGTCTGACCCATTTCACTCTACACACTGTTTGCTTAAGTGCCTAAGAATGGGCTTTTTTGCCATATATTCCTTTTTGTAAAAGAAGGACCAGCAAAATCCCTCTCTGAGCCTATGCATTATCTTCCCGCTGCACCTCTTGGAAAACAGTTTGCAGCTGTCAGCATTGGCACTGAAAAGTGCCAATAACGTCTGTGGATAATGAGCCCTGAGAAGAGCAGTTAGTGAATATCTTGTTTCAGAAGCTGTGCTCTTCTCAACCCTAGAATATGTAGTAGAGACATGTAGTACATGAGCACAGTGTTCATTGCAAAGGGCTATTTTTGTCCCTTTCCCTTTCTAACCAGCTTTCAACAGCTTGTTGTGTGCATTCTCTGTCTCATGTTGGTCTGCTAGGTTACAACACTGGTCTCCAAAGTGGCAGGGCATGCACCCTAGGTGGTGTGCAAGACAACCTACTGGGGTGCAGGAAGAAAATATCTTTTGTACCATTAATAAAAAAAACAAAATTATATTATATTTCCATTCCAAATCAGTAAGCCCTACCAGGGCTGTCATCTCCCTGATTGTCATCTACTAAGATATTTCAAGACTTGCTGCAACGTAATTTTCAGTCCCACCTGAGGTCTGTACAAATGGTGGTGTAATCGCCAGTTAGCCTGGTATGAATTCATTGCATGCCACCAGCAGAGCAGGAAGTCAAACCAACTAATCTGTCATATTTATGAGGGGGCCTGCAAAAGCCTGAATGTAAAGATCTGTAACCATTCTCCATAGAAAGAGCAACTTAATTTCAAGTGCCAATCTGCTGGGTGGAGATTTGGCTGGGAAATCAAAATTTGTTTAGAAAATTTTACTGACAGCTAAGTGGTAAAACCAATACAGTGCTGGAGCAGACCTGGTCTGCTGTCTGTCCTCGGCCACAGACTTGGGAAGGATGCATTTCCTCCTTTTCGTTTTGTGCAGTGCAGATCGCCTTTCCATTACAGGCTGATTTTGTCAGTCTCAGACTGTAAACTTGTGATAGTGTCTGTAACTTGCTGAGAGGCCAGTGAGATTGACCTCACCCTCCTTAGGCTGGCAGTGATCTTGGGTGGAAGGTTTACACCCTACGGCGATCCTCCCCTGGTGTGTGCAGCTCAGCATAACCACAGACACATAACAAGGTTTGGTTTATAAAAAAGGAGGGCAGTAACTAAATTCAGAATGACCTACTTAGACCATGTGTATTGAGTTAGTAGATACTAATGAAATTCAGTGTAAAGAGCTACGAGAAAGTAAGAAAAGGAAACCGTGGCGACTTGTGCAGGATCACCTTCAGCTGTACCTTTTTAGAACAAGCAAGTTAATAAGGAAAGGTTTGGAAATTGCTGTAACTGAAACAGCGATTAAACCACATGTGTGTGAAATTTCAAATTTATACATGTGGGGGTTTTGCCTGCCTTTAAAAATCTGATAGTAAATGTGCAGGAGAAAATCATCCTCAACTGGTTTTGTAAAAAAGTTCTCCCCTGCTGCCTATTTCAAAGTGTTCATCTCAGTCAGCTGAAGTGTCATTGGTAATTGTGAAGGAGAAGTTTGTGAGAAAATAGAGTGAGGTTAATGTGCTTCCAGTTAGTAACATATATGTGGGCTTGTATGTCTTTTACTTCTAGCTCTTTGAGAATAGAAACTTTTGTGTCTGTGGGTGTTTAGTACCTGAACTATGGCTGGCAAGGGCTGCTGTGAAAAGATGAGCTGGGCCCCAAATAATGTACCATACCTTAAGCCACTGAGAGCTTTGCAGATGAGATAAATTTGTAGGTGATGGGAACCTGCAGGCCAGAGGTGATTTATAGTTACGTGAGGGTCTCCACATGTGCAACCTGAAATGTGCAGGGTCCTGGAGCTGTTATAAGGTTAGTTCCTGTAAAAAGCTGGAACTATGAAAGCTGTGAGACAACATGGTGATGTAGATGATCATGAAAGATTTTTAAATAGTAAGTATGATCATGTATTGTTGATTCAGGTTGATTAATTTCAAGAGGAAGGAAACCCTACTATTTAGTGTTTTTAAGCTTGAAATTGACAGCTCCTAGGGTGGATAGAGCCTACCTTTCTGTGCCGGATGCTCTTGGCATTACACACATCCTTGGTTCCTCAGACCAGCAGTACATGTTGCTCAGAGCACTTTAGAATCTGAAGCCTGCTGTAAATATTTAGGACATCCCAAAGAAAGCAAAGAGCCTCATCAAAATAAATTAAACTATCATTAATAGGCAGGAATTTGTTTATAACCAAAGGTTTGCATGTTCTCTAGTCCATTTTCGGCCTCTTAGTTATTATCTACAACATCTAAGCTAACTAGAAAGACCTCTCAAAGTGAAACATGGCTGTCTCCCCAATACATGCTTTTGCTACTCTTCAAAGACATTCTTTGCTGAAAAAAACCCAACTTTTTTTTATATAAGACAGCACTCGATAGGGCTCTCTTTGAACAGAGACCACTATGGGGAATTTTGATAATTCCTTTGTAGTCTCAGACATCATGATCTCTGAGGGGAGAAGCACTAGAGCAGCAGGCAGCCAGCTCATGGCAGCTGTTGTTAGTGATGTTAACAATATCATGTTAGTGATGTGTGACCTGTTTGTTGTGCTGGGAGTACAACTGCTGATCTCAACACTTTTTTTCTCATTTTTAATCTGTGCAACGAGTCAATGGCAAACTCGATAAATGTCAGATGAGTCACTGTGGCCATCGATTTGCCATGAGCCAAAGGTAGCTCCTTGCCACCACATTAGTGCCAGGCAGGGCAGTATGTATCACAGGATGTGGGGACACAGCTTTGCCCTGCACTCCAAGCAACGCCGTACCTTACCACAGTCTTCTGACTTGTAATTCTATAGCAACTCATACAGAATAGCGTATTTAGGACCATATATGTAACACTGAGCACAGAACTATGCAGGGTGTTTATTTTAATATTTCCAACTTGGATGCAATAAATTCTGAAATCTAAAGCAGTGTGGCCAGCAGGTCAAGTGAGGTTATTCTGCTCCTCTACTCTGCTCTAGTGAGACCCCACCTGGAGTGCAGCATTCAGCTCTGGGGTCCTCAGCACAGGAAAGACCTGGGAGGTCCATGTGAGGAAGAGGGCTGTGAAGATGATCAGAGGGATGGAACATCTCTCCTATGAGGACAGGCTGAGCAAGTTGTGGGTTGTTCAGACTGGAGAAGACTCCAGGGAAGCATTATTCTGTCGATACTTAACAAGGGCCTACAAGAGAGCTGAAGAAGGCCTTTTTACAAGGGCATGTAGTGATAGGACAAGAGATGATGTCTTTAAATTGAAAGATGAGAGATTTAGATTGGTTATTAGGAAGAAATTCTTTCCAATGAGTGTGGTGAAGTGCTGGAACAGGTTGCCCAGAGATGCTGTAGATGCCCCATCCCTCAGAGTGTTCAAGGCCAGGTTGAATGGGGCCTTGAGCAACCTGGTCTAGTGGAAGGTGTCCTTGCCTATGGCAGAGGGTTGCAACTAGATGATGTTGAAGGTCCCTTCCCACCCAAACCATTCTGTGATTCTATGATTCTCTCTTCTGTCCCTATGATGCACACTCTTCTCCAGGACTGATTTGCATTTTAAAGGAGTTTAAATACACCTTTCCCTGTGCTGAATAACAAGTTAATGTTGATGTTTATCCCAAAGTAAACATTAGTAGATTTTTTTTTTGTTTATGTTGATATATTTTGTATAAGGCCATGGGTCTGGAGAAAATGGTTCACACATCTGTTAAGGTAAGTATTGCTGGTCTGGGTTTCTTTCCAACAGGGGATGAAAGAAGAGACTGACAGCTGAAGAGAATGCCCAGGAGCATGAAGTTCTGCTAAGTTGTTGACAGAGAAATATCAAAAAGATGGCAAACAGTATCTGGCAGCTTCTGGTTTATATTTCTTCTTCTCTAAATAATTGGAGCACTTTTATTAAATTGCAATCTTGACTGTATTTATCACTGGACTTTTATAGAGCCTTTCATCCTGAAGCCTGAAAACAAACGATTTAAAGTCACAGAACATCCCCAAGATATTTTACTGGTAGGCAAAAAACCAGAGAAAACAGAAACAGTCCACTGACAAGACAACACAGGAAACTTATAGCACAGGGAAGAAGGAAGCCTGGGGTCTCTCAAAGTCTCAGGCAGCGTGCTATCAGCTGCAGCTTCTTTATGAAAACCAAGCTTGACTATAAGATACTGTTTGTGCTCTCTATTATTTCAAAGCATTTTTACAGGAAAACATGATTTCTAATATAGGAAGTAACTGCTAAAATAAGCATGCACCTTTCCAAGGGCAAAAATACTTCTCTAAGCTTCTGCAAATGTGATGCTTGCATGAGGCAAGGTCACTGCACAGTTCCTTCTGCTCTGCTTAAAAATATCTCACAGTCACAATCAAAGTAAACGTATTGCAGATGCCAGAATGGGCCTCTTGAGTGCTCAACTTGACATCACAAATAAAGTTGCCTCTCAATAAATAAGTAAGTAAGTAAGTAAGTAAGTAAGTAAGTAACATCATGTTGACCCTCCTGAATATTAAAAGCTTGCATTTCCCCCATCTCTGTCATTGAAATTACCATAATTTTATTTCAGCAGTTTTCAGAGAGTTGTATTTTTTATAAGACCTCCTCTAACATCGCCTCTAGTGAAGCTACCTGCAGCATGAGAAACCATTAAAATCATCCTAGCCTTGTTCTGAACCCTCCTGCAATGCTGTCTGCACTATGCTTCTCAGCTCCACTGAACTCTCTAATTGCTTCCTTTTATGACTAGTATTTTCATGCCTTAGAGTTTCTTTATGCAGATAAACTGCTGCATTTCAAATGGCATGACTGTACTATTACTTTGCAAACAGTACATCTATGTTTGATTAAGTTTGGAGCTGAAATTTAATGTAGTTTGGGTTGAAATTTAATGAAGCAGTGCTTAAAAGACTAGTTCTTATCCAAAGTGAAACTTTCTCAAAATGGAAGGTCAACAGCTTACATCAGATCCATCTGCAAAATGGTTTTCTTAATGAAAGGGGAAAAAATATGCCCCCTTCCTACCTAGAACTCCATTATACTTTGGATAAAAAATAAGAAAAAAAAAGTGCCACTCCTCACCTGAGTGCCCATGAAAGATTCATACTCCTTGTAGCATGCAAAATACTCTAGAGCATGGAATTGCATCTGCTATTGAGCCTCATGTGTCATTTTATGACTGGCATAGTTACACTTGCAAGGAAGGGGTCAGGTAGTTGATACGCCCACATGCAGGTACTGCAGGGACTTGCTATGCACTTTTGACTAACTCAGCTCCTCCTTATCCACAGCTCCCTCTCTCAGGAGACTGTTGAAACTCAAAATAGAATGTCTTTATACTAACCAGAGATAAAAAGCCAACTAGAGTAATGTGATGCCTTTCTCCTTCAAAGTTCCATACTTTCGTGTATTTGTTGTGGTACCTCAGCTACTAGCAAGAGCCCTCCCAAGGGATACTACTCCTGGATATTACAGCTGGTTGTGATAGTGCTGTCACCTTTGGAGCACTGGTGATGGTGGCAGTGGTACCCTCTGGCAAAGCAGACTCTGGGACCTCCCTGAGGATCAAAACATTTTCCAGCCATGGTCAGAGATGTTGCCATGGCATCCTGTGCCCAAAAAAGCTATTTAAAATCCTTTCGTCCCTTTTAAACTTCAACTTTCAAAACAAGGGATGCAAAGCTGGAATTGTGTCTTCTTTCCTGCCTGCCCTCCCTCCAAGGACTTGAGCACATTTCCATACCTGTTGTCACTTTGTAGTTGACTTTTCCCTCTAGTTTCTCTCCATCTGAAGCCAATTTAGGTTGTATGTGTTTCAGCACTTTTTTTCTGGGAGAGGAATTAATGTCCAGGAGATATTGACTGATGTGCTGAAGCTGTAAGATGGCTTTGGTGTATGTGACTAATGGGATACAGAGTCCTGGGTGCATGCAGTCTCTTCTACTCATGGTCTGAACAAAGCAATCATCTCTAATGTATGGAATAGGAAATGTAAGCTATAGTGAAGTTGTATTGAGAGTATGTGGGTAGGCACAGAACATCTCTAGACAGATAGATGCACATGCACACACATGTATAGGCAGCACTTTACATGAAAGAAAAAACCTTTAGCTTTAGGGAACCCACTGAATGTACAAAAGTGAACTTACTTTTTGTGTAACATCAGTTGTGCTAGGAACTGCAGGTCAGAAATGTTTTTTTACACTGCTGGAAAATGCCATACAGAGTGACTTACCACAGCGAAGAAGCTTATTTTCTACAAAGAGATTTGTAAGCATGAATGTGAAATGGCTCTGTCGCCTATGGTGGATGCAGGTGCCATAGTGGCAGTGCCAGCCCACAACTTCCACCTCCATACCACTACCTGAGTTCAGTTTCAATTAGCAATAATCACTGCTTTATCCCTTTCAAAGTATAGCCAGCAACATATGTGAAATCACTTAGTTGCTAATGAGGCATAATTAAATACCTGGTCAATTTAAGCCCTGATGGAGCACTTGTATTTCCTGTCACACACTGTCACCACTGGCTGATGGCCTCAGCAGAAAAGCAGCTCTCTGAGCAGAGGAGAGCTGATGCAGGCTCTGAGCCCATCTCCATCACTGCTGGTCAGAGCCAGAAGAAGCAGGGAGTGACCCTCTTGTCTAACTGCTTCTGTCTGCCTCTGCTGTAACAGAGAAGGATGTTGCAGTCCCTTCCAGCAAGCTGCTGGCATCACTTCTCCAAGCCCACTTCTGAGCAGCCACCTCTCCAGCAGTGCCTGGCTGGCAGCCCAGCTCATCCAGCTATAGATGTAGCAGGGCAGCAGCATCCAGTCCTGTGTGTTGGCATCCACAGGAGCACATCAGTGATGGATGGGGAGACAAAGCAGTCTCTGTTCCCCTATTGGGAGCCTGCCATGCTCTGTGCAGGACTGTCACTGCTCTATGCCAGTGAGTTTCTGTGAAACCAGAGAGGGGACAATGTGTACTGGCAGAGTGGGCTGTTAGGGTTGCAGAGCTGGCTTTGAGGGCTTATTCTGCTGAGGTCTAAAATGTCCCTGGTGCAGAAACAAGTGTGAACTCTATTCACACCCATGCTAGCGAGAAGATATCATCTGGAGGGGCATTGACAAGCTTGAGGAGTGGGCTCGTGTGAGGCTCATGAAGTTCAGAAGGCCAAGTGCAAGGTGCTGCAACTGGGTCAGGGCAGACAATATCGGCTGGGGAATGAAGGGTTTGAGAGCAGAGAAGAATTTTGAGATATCGGTGGATGGAGGCAGGCATGTCTCAGCAATGTACACTCGCAGCCCAGAAAGCAACTGTATCCTGGGCTGCATCAAAAGCAGTGTGGTCAGCAGGGTGAAGGAAGTGATTCTGCCCTTTTACTCCGCTCTGGTGAGATTCCACCTGTAGTGCTGCATCCAGCTCTGAGGTTCTCAACACAGGAAGACTATGGTCTTTCTGGAGTGAGTCCAGAGCAGGACTGCAGAGATGATGAGGGGTTAGGAAAAGCTGAGAGAGTTGAAGTTTTTCAGTCTGGAGAAGAAAAGACTCTGAGGAAACCTTACAGCAGCTTCCAGTACCTAAAGACAACTTACAAGACAGCTGGGGTGAGATGTTTTACAAGGGATTGTAGTGATAGGACAAAGGCGATGGCTTTAAACTGAAAGATGAATGGGTTAGATTAGATATTAGGAAAACATTGTTTACTGTGAGAGTGGTGAGGCACCGGAATAGGTTGCCCAGATAAGCTGTGGATGCCACATCCCTGGAACTGTTTAAAGCCAGGTTGAATGGGGCTCTGAGTAAACTGGCCTAGTGAAAATTGTCCCTGCCCATGGTAAGGGGCTTAGATTAGATGATCTTTAAAAGTCTCTTCTAACCTAAACCAACCTGTGATTCAAGTTGGAGACTGTTTTAAGTGCTGATTCTGTTCCATGCATGGTTTTGAGGTGCATAGACAGACTTGTTTCTCCCACTGGTGCCTGCTACAGCAGCTTCCTTCTGCTGATGCATATAGCACCCTGATGTGGATAGGACAGAGGTCACCTGTCCGGATTGCCTAAATTACCCCATCAGCTTGCACTGAATTTGTTCCAGGTTAAAGCTGACTTTTCCATGTCTGGCCAATGATCTGTGACAACCTCTTATGAGCAAAGTGTACTGACAAGCAGAGGAAGTTTAGTGTGACACAGGCTTTGAAAAAGTCCAGCCAGCAGTGGACCTCTGCTTGAGCTGGTGATAATCTCATTCCTTTAGTTCTTCTTAATGCAATTTAAAGCATTAGGAACAAATTTGCAAATTGCAAAAAGGCAGCTTCTCTTAAAATACTCACTTGCTATGCTAAGACAGCAAGAAGAGGCTGTAATATTTATTTCAGTAAGCATTGGAAGCATCAGTGACAGTGTGTTGACCACTAAGAGCTCAGTTGAACTTCTGGTCAGTTCAGGAGGGTATGTTCTTCTTTCTGGGGCAGTGGCTGATTGCTGCAGATGATTTCAGCTTTCCCTAAGTTGCTGGTGTAGAGTACATGATGCTAGAATATTATTCACTACCTGTGATAGCAGAGGTGAAGTTCTGCATGGACATGCAGCAAGCACATGGATATGCAGCGTAGTAAAGACACAGCTGGTGCTTGGCAGGGAAACAGTGCCTGGAGCTTGTGTGTGTGGCTGTCATGGGCCTGAGATGCCCCTTGCATCTTGCCTTAAAGGGCAGGTAGTACTGGCACACGGATGGAGGGCAGCTAATGCTGTGCTTGTTTACTGCATGTGTGCTGCTATTTTCAACTGCCATGTTCCTCAGGGAGATTAAGCCTGCCCTTCTTTCTGCGAATACTCAGCTGAGATCATCCACAGCTGAGATCATCCATCTGTGCTTCAGCAGGGCCAAATACCATCTTGCAAACAAGTTTATACTCAGTGGCTCCATCCATGGAAAGGGCATACACAGATGTACTGGGAACTAACACAAAACCCATGCTTCTTCCACACCACTGTGCAGAGCAGAAACAGAAGGGCTGGACAGTTGATTCCTCTCCAAGAAGTCATCAAAGAGACCTCTGCATGTTGTTCCAGAGGATAAATCCCAGGAGGACTCACATAGGTGTGATAGCTGTGCTTTCTGCCAGCAGCCCCAGCTTGGTTGGAGCTTCCAGCCAAGGCTCTCCAGTGGAGTAGGATCATGCATGCAAAAGGCTTGGTGGCCTCTTTGACAGTGCTGTCATTGGAGTGACACATGACATAGAAATGGCTGTTGCTGATTTACCTGGAAAACTAAATATAAATACAAAAAATTCTATATACTTTTGTAAACATAGAGAATGACCTTCAGGAGGCTTCAGTAAATGGGACTGCAATGCCCTAGGCTGTGTGCAAACGGTTCAGCGTGTGATGACCACAGAGCCAGCAGGGTCAGAACATCTGAGCTTCTTGTGGTGCTCAGAGAGCAAAGTCTGTCTGGGGTGCCAGAGGCCTCTCAGCCAGGCACATGTGGAAAGGGATGCTGTGGAAAGTGTTGCAGGTTTTCCTTGTTTAATACTCCCATGGAACACAAATATAAAGGCGTCGTGTGTCTCTTCTCTTTTCTGCTGGTCTTGAATGGGGCATTTTCTTGGTACTTTCAAAAACGTGTTATGCAATACTCTGAAAGTACTGTCCTCCTCCTAAAAAACCCAACAAAGCCAACATAATCCTCTGTGGTTGGAGAATTATGCTTATTAAACTAGATTGTTTTTGACCTGGACGGCAAGCTCCTTGCTCCCATGGTTTAGGCAGCTGCCATTACTCTCTTTCTCCAGAAGGACATTAGGCACTTAGGTGAAATCTAGGTCAGCCCAATATGTGTGGAAAAAAATCAAAAATTGTGTCTGAACAAAAATGTGGAAACAATGCATTTAAAAATTAAATTTCTCTGTTTAAGAAGTGTCTGTTATGTCAATTCTGTTAAAGTGGGGCTGAAATTACTGCCTAAGTTTGGAGGTTGTTTAAATTTCTTAAATTGCTTTCTGAGAATTGACTAAGCAGTTTGCCAAGTTATAGTCAATAGATCCAAATGTGATGCCATCTAGAGCTGATCAGTGTTGCTTATGCCTATAAAACTTTCTTCTCCTAATGCTTTTCTCTCCCATTGCCAGTGGTTCACAGTCTGAGATTTCAAGAAGATAAGTAGTCTGTGGAAAGTCCTTCAAAGAGGAAGTGCATAAGGTCCTGTTCTTCATGGCTTCCAGGATGGTTTTTAAATTGCCTTACACAGACCACACAAAAATGATTTTCCATTAATATTTTATGTATTTGCCACAGTATAGAAAAATGGTACCATCAAATCTTCACATAGGCCATGTTTGCTTGTTCCTCTGAGTGTTATTTTGTAAGTTGTAATGTTGCTTTTGTTAAACCACAGGACAAGTCTTCATCATGTTTCAGTGATGCAAAAAACAGAAAAAAATGAAGATTTCAATAGACTCAGTGTCTCAGCATCTTAACATAATTTAACCAACAGGATACATCAAGAAGATGCAGCTGACTTCTTTTAGTGACATCTTTAAGCCTGCAGCTGATTTGTGTAAACAGTTATTTTCTCAACAATCTCTTATATGAGGAGACTTCCTGTGAATTGTGTAATTTGAGGCAGAAAAAACACAGTGAGCAAAAATATCACTGAGAGAGGCTAGAGCGTGAAATGAAAACAATAGGTGCTTTTAAGTGTAGAAAGACACTTTTCTACAAGAATTATTACAAGGAGTTAGGGTTCATTTCATGTCTTAGAAGTCTTTGTTGCCTGGAAGAGGCTTTTTTTCCCAGAGACAGCCTGGATGTCTCTTCTTCTTTGGCCTTATAGAGGACTTAACTCCCAGAAAAGAGAACTTTCTCAAAGACAACCTTGAGGGCCCCTCAAGGGGGAAGCAAGGCAAGGCATTAAGAAGGCTAGGAGAGGAAAAAGCAGTACATTCTTTCATGCCTGGTGCACCACTACACATAACACTGTTATGTTTAGTGTTCTCAAATTCAGAAATAAATTTTTCTAAATCCTTCCCCTGCTTGGCATTTTGGGGGCACTAGTGTTATTTTTCTTCACATTTGAAAAATATTTATTTCTAAAGGTGAGAACACTAAACATAACAGCACGTACACTGGGCATGAAAGAATGCATTGCCTGCCAGGGAGGAGAAGAGACATTCAAACTGTCTCAGGGAAAAAGTGCCTCTTCCAGGCAGCAAAGACTTCTAAGTGAAATGAGCCCTAACCTCTCATAATAATTCTTGCAGAAAAGGGTCTTCTTACACATACAGTGCTTTTCTCTCTTCTGATCACCAGCAGCAATGTGCATTAAGAACTTTCATCATGTAGGTTGGTTTCCCAAGGCTCTGACTGCAAATTCAGTTCCTTCTCCACTGCTGCCTCCAAGCTTAGTGTCTCCCCTCACCACTAACTCAGTGTGAGGTGTCCACATAAACTGGGACAGGTGATTGGGAAAAGCAGCAGTGACAAGTGACAGGGATGGAGCTGTTAACTTTGCACATTTCTGAGAAGAAAGAGCAAAGAAGAGAGGAAAGGTGAAAGAGGAAACAAGAAAGTATCAGAAAAAGAAAGGAAGTATCAGGAGAAGTTATTAGCAAAAGAAAACTGGTTGGGGAGTCAATAGCAAAGATTGGCGAGATAGGGAATATGGCATTCCTGTAAGGAGAGAAGTAGCTGGTTACAGGGAAATGAGATGTGTTGTCTCCTTAATCTGGAAGATACCTTTTTTTTCTTTGAGTGCATACATTCATTTGATATCAGATGTCAGGGGATAAAGGGGTTTCTCTGTCTTAATATGTCTCAAATGCTATCATATGTATGTGTAGAGGGAATGAATCAGAATACATGTATTAATAATTTGTAGCATTGTCACTACATTTCCCACAAAGTAAACATTAGATTTCACAGTAACTTAGTCAAGTAGATAAAAAAATACCTCTAATCTAGAATAAAGCTACCAGATGGAAAACAAAAAGCCCACACATCAACTGAAAGGGTGCAGGGAAGGCTCTCCACATCTCCACTGGGATGTTCCTGTAAGAAGGGCTGGTGCTGGGACTGGATCGCCACACCTCATGTCTCACCAGAGCACCATGAGCTGGGACATTCTCAGGTGATACAGAGAGTCTTATGTCTCTTAGGAAGAGAGGGCAGTTACTTAAAAAATATGTTAGTGATAATGGCTGCAGGTTTAACATCAATCTACAATTCAGTTTTGCCAGCTTGGTAAAGGGATGATGTCTGCCTCCACTCTGAAGCCTTGGAGCAGTGAGCAGCACCCTGTAATCTAGTGATGCCTAGCACAACTGTATACAGGCCATTCTGCAAAAAGTCCAGTGTAACAGCAGTTAAAGTGCTTTTCCAGGTTCCTGACCCTGTCTCACACAAAGCCAAGGCAATGATTTCTCTCTGAGAAGTTGTATGCCTGCTTCCAGTGATTTTTTTCTGCCTGCAGTCCTCTGTCCCAAGTGCATGCTCTACAGAAGGCACTGGTTTTGGCCCAGACAGAACATCTTTGGAGAAGAGATCCAACTACGTCTGGTTTGGTTTATTTTTTTTTTTAAGGTTTTGTTCTCCTACCTGCTTCCTGTACACTTGCTCCCAGCTTGCTAAACCTTCATACGGGTTGCACAGAGCTTCACACACTGAGAGGATCCATTTCTTCACACTCCTATGCAACTTCAAAGATGAGCTTGATATGGGACATTCCAAATAATAAGAAATCCCCACACTGATTGTATGTACTGACTTTTCTGCTATCAAAATCATTCTAGCTACAGATCAGAACAAGCAGAGTTGTGCAGTTCATTGGACTGGTAAGCTAGGCTGTGTTTAAGAGAAAGGCAAGCTGTGTGTTTTGCCAATAGCAGATTCTAGTTTCTTCCCAAGGGCCTCTTTCAGTATGCTGGTAACTATTCTCTGCAATAAGACAAGCACTAAGACACAAAAACTTAAGGACATGTCCGTATCCCACTTTGTCTTCTCTTATACACCCTTTTGGAAAATCCTTTAGGAACATATGTGGCTGATGCTGCAGCCCAGCTTATATCCACCTCTAAAATGATGAGATTTAATTGAATCGAAGGTGAGCTGCTATAGAAATATGTGGGCGAAACAGAAATTGGAGGCACCATACAGATGTTCATGCAACAAATACGTACATCACAGCGAGGAAGTAAAAAATATTTCGTCATGGTAATGCTGTGGGAAGGTCATGTGTAGCTCAAACACATCAGAAAAGAATAAGATATTAGTGCATTGATAAGTTTTAAGAACAGCTTGGAGATTTTTTTAGTCAGTATTAAGCCCTTGGTCATCTCATTTATTTTATAGACTCAAGTCTCAAAATTATGGTCTTCTGATGAGAGTGGTAGATAAGCAATTAGCAGATACCCTGCACAGAGCAAGCTACTTGTTCTGCAGTAGTGGTCAAAGTCACAGAGCGTATCACCGTATTTCCAAAGAGTCAGTGTGTTTAGATTATATCTCCTAAAGATGACAGACTCTAGTGGTTGCCTTTTCTTTCTTGCTCACCCTTTTTTCACAGTATTTTATATTTCCAGTGTAATCCTCCAGAGCTGCTAAACAGAAGACAGTATAGTCTGCCCACAGCTTGCCTGTCTCTGCAGTAAATCTCTTGGGTTNTGAAGAACAGCCTGAACTCCCCATTTCAACTCCATATCATGAGAGATGCTTGTGCAGTTTGCTCAGATGGTCCAGGTGAGAAAGTGAGGGTGGATTACATTACAGAGGGCCTGTTATTAGCAGTGTGTTTCCCTGATCAGATTCTGATTCACCACAGTGTTGGGAACTGTTTTGTGCTGTTCAACATCTTTCTGCCTGATAATTGCTGGGTAAGCAAGAACAGTCCCCATGCTGCATCAATGCATAATGCAAGCCAAACTAGCTTCTAAGCTAGTGCCTCCAAACTCCTGCTTTGGGGCAAGTTATTAGGGGCAGCTGTGTCATGGTGCCTTTGACCTGCTTCTGACTGGGGCAACTGGATTGCCAGCCACATTTTGGAGACAACTGCTGAAAGGACAGAGTCCTGATCTGGACTAAGAAATCTCTTTTCTGTACCATGAGGAGTGCAGAGAGCTGTGAAGTTTCCTATGTGGTTCAAATCAGTGAATGAGAGGAAAAATTGTTTTAGGTCATTGTTCTGTCTCAGCCATACCCCTCATTTACCAAATTCTCTGCTTTAGAGTGGGATGTCTCACGGTCCATGCTCTTCCAATTACAGGTTCAAGCAAGACAGACCGACTACTTGGATTTTTGTCAAACACCAAATGCCTGTGTCCAAGCTGTCCTACCTCATTCTAGTTTGGGTCTGCATTCTGCAAGTGACCTTACATGCTTTTCAGATCCTTCTGTAAAGATCTTGCATTTTGTTTTAAGTGGCCTTGAAAAAAACCAGAACTCTTATAAATATTTTGACCTGCTGCTGGGCTATAGAAATCTATTCTTAGAGCAAATGATGCTATGGCAACTGTCCCTGCAATATGACACAGTAGCAAGAATTCTGTCTTCTTTTAATCTGTAGCTCCAAAAATACCTTCTACACATCCCAAGCCACCTGGCTTTCCCCACCCTCTTTAGAGCTGCAGAAGCAGCTCCTTCCCAATTTATTTTTCTAGTTCAGTCTGAGGCAAAACAGTCTTAAGCCAATTTAAGTAGATCTGAAATAACGTACTCAGTCCCAGGTGTCATAACCTATATTGTAGGACATTCCCCTTGCTTTTTTATGACACTTTACCAGTGGCTCATATGATCTCATTTTCCCTCAGAACTTGCTACATAATCCTTTGATATGGACTCTATCATATACTATATTCCTTTTTTGTATATCCCAGCAAAGGTGAGTTGTCAATTTGAAATCTTCTGTTTGCACATTTTTCAATCAATATAACATAGCACTTATTCAGAGGTTAACGTTTCTGTACAATGCTTCCTCTGACAAGACTAGCTTGTGTTTTATAAATCAATTTATGTCTGTTACAACAGCTAGATTTTTGGGACCCATGCATGTTATTTGGTTGGGCCATACCTACCCCCATGCTGAGAGATGGGCTCTGCCTTAAAGAGATGAAGACCTGGTGTTATAAACATGCTCAGAACTAGCCATTACACATACAGATCTGTTTGCAACAGACTTATAGAAAAATGTGGAATGTTTCAGCTCTACCAATCTACACCAATGATCTAGTAATTTCTCAAGCACACTGTGGGCTTGTACATGGCATCTTGCAAGTAACTGGGAGCTGCAAGTGCTGTTTGCTTAAGTACTGAGCCACCTACAAGTTTCACAGCATTTGGTGAATAATTGAAGAACTTTTGTGTTTGGTACATCCCATAGGCAATGACTGTCTTCAGGTGGCAGTACAGTGATAGCAACAATATAGCTATTGAAAAGTTCTGCAAATAACAGATAAATTCATCCCTGATGTAACCCCACTGACAACTGACCTGCAGGCAGAAAAGCAACACACAAGATTGTAGGATGTCAAGTAGCCCTTCCTACTATTCTGTTTGGGCTCATTTTGTACTCCTGCCCTGTCAGCATGTCACTCATGTGCATGGCACTAATTTGCCAAGGCATGGGTCATAATACCATTTACAGCTCTTCATCAAAGTCTCACGGGCATTAGAAAAGTAAATTGTCATTGGTAAAATGTGGGCACGAATAAAAATACTTGCCCTGATTTCTCTGCCATAATAATAATAATTCCTAATATAAATTATATTAACCTTCTTCCTCTCATAAATGGTGTTTTAACCCTATAAGGAGAAAGAACAGGGTGACAGACCATGCTAAGGGATTTTAAAATGTAACCTTGTTCCTCAAATTTCTTACTTTTACTTTATTTCACTGATCCCAAAAGCATTTTAAGGTCACTATCCTCCTTTTATGAAATGCAATATACTGATTCTTTTGTATCTGATGCAGGTTTTCCCTACTGGAATGTAAATTCTCCAAAATACATGCTGTTTAAATTATGACTATTTCTTCCAGCTTTCTGTTTGTCTTCCTGCACCACAGAAGGACAGACAAACATTAAAGTTTAGCAGGGCAAAGGGAGAGAAAGGAAGTGGATGACAGTGCAGAGTCCTCTGCCCCAGCTGCAGGATAAAGGATCTGAACTTCACCCTCAGCTGCTAGATTAGAGCAGTTTCACTCCGTGCTGGCATCTATCAGTTGGGGCACAGGTTTGAACTTGATGCTCACGCCTCAAGTGATGCTCAGTGAACACCTGAGCCATCTGTCTGCCCAACCTGCCATGCTGCCATCCACACAGCAAGGAACATCTCCAGAAGGAAAGGAAGTAATAGCCTAATACATTCAGTGAAAAAATTTGGACCTTCAGCACCCAAGGCCAGCAGTCTGTCTACTGGAGCCTGCGGCAAGCCTCTTTGCTCAGACAACTTTGTGGCAAATCAAGTTATAAATTTATTTATCTTTTTTTTTTTCTCCTGGAGAGAAAGCTACATCCTTGCCAGCAAACACCATACTGCCTTAGCATGGCCTGGGCCCATATTTTTGGCAAAAACCCCATGGACAGGCTGCAGCCCCCTGTATATGACATGGCTGTGTCCTAGCATCTCTCACTCTGACACTAGCACTCACGTTGTTGAAAAACTCCCTTGTCCTGCACCTGTATAAATAATTCTTTGTTGTACATGTGCATTTATGTAGTCAGTCTGATTTTTCTGAGGTTTCTAGGGGTGCAAGACAAGGAAGAAGCATAAGCCCCACTGTGATTAACCCTTAACCTTGTCTGTGCACTGCTCTGCCTTTATGTGTTTTCCCATATTCCTATTCCTCCCTTCTTTTCTCTCATACCCAAAGATGAGTTGTCCCAGGAGTGACTAAATATGCCAGCTCAAGGGCAGGGCAGCAGCTTCCTCCCCTCCACTCCCCAGGCACTTTCTGGAGGAGGCACTCAAAGCTGCATGGGTTTTGAGGTTTTTTGGATAGGCTCTGCACTACAAGAGATGTGATTAACCAGCTGCCTGGGTATGGGGCACTGGTGTCCTACCATGTCTGAGCAACCTGTGGCACCTGGGTGTTTGTAAATGGGGTAAAAGCCATGGAAGCAGCCCCCATCACTGGCTCCCTGGGACTTATGTTTAATCAATCCTTGATGATTTGCATCATGCCTTTTTGTTGTTACCATCTATCATGCATTTACTGTGCTTTTTAACTGGGTAATTATTTGTCCTTAGGTGAAGCATGTACTCCAGCATCTGTCATTAGCAGCACCATGTGTTCAGTACATGCTGTACATCTTTGAGTACTATATTTGGATGGCTTTGTCATAAAATACCTCAGGTGCCCTGTGGATGCCTCAGACAGCCCTTTGATGGACTCCAGATACCCTCCTCATTCTCCAATTATGTAGTTGTTTACCAGTTGCATACTCAATCACCCTATTATATTAATTGCAATATTCCAGTAATTAGATTTCCTGTTTTTCAGGCCTATATGCTATTATTTCATCCTGCCGCCACATACAGATCAAGAATGAATGCTGCCAATTTGCATTTCATACCAACAAAAAGCAAACAGAGTAAACTTCCTGAGAGAGCTAGGGAGGACATTGATGTCTGCAGGGACACTGGGCACCATGGAGCAGCTCAAGCTCCTAACTTTCCCTGCACAAACTTCCATACTGAAGAGAAAATCTGACCTCTGGTTCCACTTAAACCTGCACAAATTGTGATTTCCCAAGCCTCAATACAACTGTATCATGAGCACCAGCAATGGTTGTTTAGTTCCATCTTTTGCATATGTAACATTTATTTTCCAAATACTGTAAAATACTGAGATGCAAGATCTCATGGAAATTTCTTAATCTTTTTTTTTCCCTTTAGTAAATCTTGCCATTCAAAATCACCTGCTTTATATGTGATTTCCCATAGGAAATATTTGCAATATCATTTTATTCTTATAAAAATGCATTTATTTCCAATTGGAATAATATGCAATAAACACATCTTATTCCACTGCCTTTGTCACATTGAAAAGACTGTCTTGGGCTTAGGCATTTTCCTGTCATTCTACAAAAATACATGAAATGGGTCAGGTTCTGAATATATTGAAGGATCTGCTTGACACTAAATTAAGACTATTTACTTCCAGATGCCCCCCAGTGCCACCCTGCCACTATGCCACCCCGCCTTCCTTACACTCTCCATTACAAGGGTTCCTACACCTTGAATGTTTATGTTGATGAATGAAGTTGACGGACAAATCTTTTCTGCCAAATGAAGTCTTACTCATTAAGCAGCAATTTGTAGTTATATTTAGCACTGGTTTCCTCATTGAGCAGACTCTACAATGTATCCCAGAAGGTACTTGTGGCTGCTGTGGGAGTTTTGTGTAGGTTCCTTATGAAATCCTAGCTGTTGTGCATATTCTCCACTGAGGACCAAGCTGAAGCAGAAATGTTTCCAGTAAAGTTTTCAGTTTAGCTAGGACTGAAATTATTCCAGCTCTGGCAAATAAATAGCAGCATGGAAAGCAGTCTGGGAAAGCAAACATAGCTGACACTAGAAAACACCAGGGACACTGCAATGGGAGCAGCAGTTGGGGGACATATGGCATTCACTGGGCACACTGGGAGTAATGACATGCAGTAGTCTGCTCAGGACTGTGAGAACCAACAATTGTCCAGGACCCTCCACATCTAGGCATTTTAGCTCAGGCTAATCATCAGTGTGTCAAGAAAAGTTCTTTTGCTGGTCCAGTGTAGGCTAGAGTCAATGAGCGTGTTTTGGCATAAGAAGGAATGTGAGCATATGTGCCAGGGGGTCAGAGGGCTGGAGTTAGCGTGCAGCATCAGGAGGTGAAGGAGAGGTTGAAGGAGCTGTGCTTGCATATTAAAGTTATTTCTCATAGGAGACGACAGTTTTATAGTTACTTCATAGTCTTTAGAAATACATATTTATTCAGTACTAACAAGAGATTAAAAAAAATTAAAATAATAGTGCCTACTTTCATTCTTGTTGAGGAAAAATGAATGATTGAATTTTTAGGGGGCTGAGTTCACCTCCTGTTCTTATCAAATATGCAGCACATTTCCTACTTGTCGTATCTTCTACAGCATCTTTTAGTTCCTTTTAAAATATTCCTCCTGCCCAGTGCAGAGAGATGCATCTGATGTTACCATCGTATCATGGTTACATTCCTCAATGGCTACACAAATAGTTCCTCCCCTCCTTCTTCTCCTCCTTCTCCTCCTTCTCCTCCTCCTCCTCCTGCTTTCCCAGCATAAGTGAAATTTATTTTTGTGCATTGTTGGATTTGAGCCCACTAAGGGCTAAGTTGAGACCTAATGCCACTCTTCTGAGAAATTGGGAGTGAGAATTTTGTTTCTCATTTGTTTCACAGTGGACAACACTAAATGGAGGGGAGCTACCAGCCATAAACCACTCGCTGCCTGCAAAATGAGTAATATTTCTACGCAGACTTTTTTCCTGGTAAAAGACAATAAAGCAAATCTTCACTGTCAGTAGAAAATCCCATTCATTTCCGTTCTCATTAATCAGAACAACTCTTTCTTCCTGCAGCACAGCTTGGACCCAATATTGTCACATGGTTGAGGGAAGACTCGATTGTTGGAATGACAGAAAGATCACAGCAGAAAACAGAAGATGACCACAGCTATTTGGGAACAGTACTGAACACAGAGCAATTCCTCATTTCTAAAATGTATTAATGTACAAAATACCAAAATAAGTATTTTATTAAGGCATTGCTTTTTAGTATGGTAATTTAAGAGCGTAATTGCATTCCAGACGCAATTTTCTCTTGTAATATGAGCTTTGGATGTAATGGAGACATTAAAAATGTCTGTGTAATTAATGACAACTTAAAATCTTCTGCATCAAAAGCCCTTTGTGTGCAAGACTTTTCACATGCAGCTATGTCTGTAAGACTAACGCATTTTTCATGTTTTCACATGCCACAGTGCAGGTTTGGCAAATGGGGTTCATGGCTACTGGCTTCCAGGGCTGAATAGCAGGAATGTCGTGGCAGGACCAGTGGCTGAGTCATCTCTCCTTTCTGCAACTCAGGTGCATTGCAAGTCTGAACAATACTACATGCTTTCCCATCAGGTGGATGTTGGCACAAAGCCACTAGTGCCTTTGTCCTCAGAACTGCTCTTTACCAGTAAAGCTTTGATTTCAAGGCCCACTCTCACCTTTCCAGGACAGGAACCATCAAAATTATATTTTTGTCAACATGATGCTGTAGTGAACCTTTGTCCAAATGAGTTTTAAAGCTGCTATATTAATTGCACCATATTAATCACCATGTAACCACATTCTTTAATTACTTTGTCCTTTAGGGAAGAGGCCCTGTCTCTACTGGGATAGAGAGCTGGTGAGTAGGTTTCTGTGCTCTTCTACAGACTCCAGTGTGTATGTGTGCTCTGATTTAAGATCATCTTAGCTAGCCAAGATTAAACACATGGGGAAACCAAGGCCCTTTATAGCCAGCTAACCTGGTGTCAAGCATCCCAGCTTCCTAACAAGCTTTTAGTAAGTATTAGGACTTCTTCTGCCATAACTGCACAGAGCTAACTTGACTGGGAAAACCCAGACCTTTTGGCCATCATGGGAACATGTCTAGGGAATCACAGAATCCTAGAATCCCAGAATGGTTTGGGTTGGAAAGGACTTGTGTCTCCACATGTACTACATGTGCTAACTCTCTATCCCTACACTCCAGTGTATCACAAGTGTTTTTTCTTTGTGGACCAGACAAAAGGTATGAACTTTCCTTAGGTGACATAGGTAGGGCTCCTAAATCTGCTGATCACCACTAACAGCTTGCTAGCTAATACAGTGGTACATTCCAGTTTGGAAACACCATCCATGCCTACTGCCTGGTACACATAAGTACACAGAGTTCAAAGCTATATGTCTGTTTGATCATCCTTCAGAATCTTTGGGCAACTCAGAATAAGGAATTACATCCAGACAACCTTGCACTGAGTTCACTATTTCTTATTTGTGCAGAATATATTTACCGCAAACTGTTGTGGTAAACTTGGGGACTGCACAGTCTCCCACACACTGTGTAGTTAGACAGCCACATGTACACATACCTGTCACACAAGGTGTGCAGAGTCATCTGCCGATTTTGAGGATTGTTACATAAGCCTATACAAACTTCCTTTTCATAAGGGTATAAGAAGAACTGATAATTCTGGGGGGTTTCTTACTAAGTTGTTGATTGCTGGGAAGTCATTTTACACAAAAGTGCAACGTTACTCTTCAGGCTATTTTATGTCAGAGCATATCTTGTTAACCAAAGTAGTGGTTGCATGCACAAGAGAGAAATGCAATGTCTCTGATGTAATAAAAATCGACTAGAGCCAGAATAATCTGCTTTGATCTATAATATTCCTACAGGTAAGTTGTAAAAGTCATAAAGCTCTAAGACCTACTTACTGAGGTAAATACTGAGTCATCCTATATTTAGCAGTGATAATACAAACTCAGACAAATACAGTGTATGAAAAAAGCTTCCTCCAAGTAACTGCAGAGGGGAAAACAGGAAGGGGTTTGCCTGGATGCATTCTTAGTTGCTTCTCTTTGTACAAATTTATCAGTGAATGCTCTGTTGTATTTTCTGTATTCTAGGATGTAAGAATGCTCAGAGAAGGTCTGTAACTATTTCACTCAGTCTTCCCTTTATGGAGGGAGCTGAAAAACAACTGCAGCAATCTCACCGAAAAGCTGGACTTTGGGGAAAGAAAAAAAAAAATCCATTTTCTTCTGTCTTCCTCTGACATCTGGATCATGGAATAATACTGTTTGGTTACAGGCATCTGTAAGATAAGAAGATGTTATCCTACAATTAGATTAACTGGGTATTTACCTGGTGGTAGTATATTGTGGTGATGAGGTACAATCAGAACAGATGCCTCTTGGAGATTTCCTTGGGGCTTCTTTAATGACAGCACAGTCTCACTTCATCCACAGAGCAAGGAAGGTTCACACCAGGAATTTCCTGAAGACAAACAAATGGTTCTGACTGTTATCCTGCCTGCTTTGTACCACACAGATATGAACCCCAGTTACATGTAAAAAGCAGCTCACAGCTGATGTCTCTGTAGATGTTTGTAGATGTGGATGACTTCTAGTTGCTTGGCAGGTTGTCTTCTGAGTGCTCTAGAAAGGTGTGGCAGTTCTCTTTGTTTTGACTTGTTTTATAAGAAGTTGCCTGCCATACACAGTGTTTATACTGTGCAGTTTTTTAATATAGTTACCACAGTCCAACACCATAGCAGAGCTCATCTGGCTGGTAGGGTATTTTATCAGTGAAGCCTTTCGTGTTGGCATGTAAGACTTCATGAAACCCATCTAGTATTAGTACTGCAGCCACTGATGAAAAGAACATCAGAGGTAAATACTAAGTGAGCAAAACCCTCAGGTTTTGCTAAGCATCATGGTTTGAGCAGGAACACCAGGCAGAACTCTCCTAAAATCTTCATGCAGGAGTTGTCTCACCAAAACTAAGGGACAACCAGTGAGTTGACATGAAACCTGCAGATCCGGTGAGTCATGATGTACCTCTTGACACGCAAAGCCTTGGCATGTCTGTGTCCTGAATAGGCCTCTGCTGAACAGAGAGGAAGGGGTCTGAGTAGAGGTAGGTATTTCCATACTCTGCTCATTTTGGTTGGGATACAGTTAAATCTCTTCAGAGTAGCTAGTGTGGCTTGGATTTGTGCTGAACACAAGGGTGTTTTCATTACTGCTGAGCAGGGCTTACATAGAGCCAAGGTTATTTCTGCTCCCCACCCAACCACACCAGCAATCAGGCTGNTTGTGTGCACAGCTTTTGCTTTTCTTACTAACATGTGTTTATCTAAATGCACAGGTTTTCTAGTGTTCACCCTTCCAATTCCCCCATCCCCACTGCTGTGGAGCAATCAAGCAGCTCTGTGAGGCTTAGTTGCTAGCTGGAGTTAAACTACAGCACGTAGTCCTGGATAGTGTATATTCACTTCTCTTTCAAATATTTGGCCTTTCTTAATTGCATTGGTTAGAACTGCAACGCTCAGACTTTTCTTATTTTCTCTCAGCTACTTACCAGCTTCTCTGACCAGCACGTAACATAGATTTATCCTTCTCTGACTCTTCGTTTCCTTTAATTATTGTTTGTCTGGCTTTTTGTTGGTTTTATTGTTGTTGTTGTTTTTATGATGTGGCACTCCTCTCTGCTAGAGTCCTCCAAACAGTGTTCCTAGGGGGTTTCTTTCCTCAGAAGCTCTAGCACCTTTCTCTCACTGTTTTGGCACTTCAGCTCTACTCTTGTTCAGTCTCTTTGTTTGATTGTTAGTATTGCCAAGCATGATAGTGCAGCAATGAAAGCTCTCTATTATTGTTGTGTCAAAACATGTCCTAAAGCTCATACAGTGGAAATCTTTGTGTTCTTTCCATTCGAAACTGTTTTTTTCTAAATTTATAAAGAACTAATCTTTAGAGTAGTAGTTCTGCTTACTGTATCTATGCTAACTTTGGCATTTTTCCCTTTTTTCCTGAGCAGTGATTTCACTACTTTCTGCACTACTTTTTTGCATACTCTGCAAAAAGCTGGAGGTACTGCTTCCTGTCCTGCCATCCACTCTCATGCTCAAAACATCTGATGACTAACTGTGTCAGGATGCTCTAACTTTCTGTGCTATTCCATTAGTCTAGTTCTGTAATGAAAATCCACTGAGTAAACATCTCCTATAAATGCAACTTTGTATTTTGGGCAAAATGTTGCAGTCTTTACTAACTTTGCACAGTTTTCACCACTGTGCTGTTTTATCCAAACAGCACTAATATCCATTAAAATCTGGAGGCTGCCCATTACACAGACCATTACACAGACCATCCAGGAAGAGCCCTTCCACCTGGAAAGACTCCTTCTCTGGCTGTCAAGTTCTGATTTAGCCCTGCTGTGATGCTCATTCTGGTCACTCAATGAAGATGTTTTCTTTTGTGCATTTTTGCTTCCTTTTGCCTTCCAAGGTGGGCTGATTCTAGATGCACTATATATTAGGGAGCTACCAAATTTAAACACTGACCTTTAGCTTTCCTACTGCCTCCACTGATGCACAAGTTAGTTTCATTTATAGTGACATCTGTAGAATTACTCTAGGTAAGTACAGAAAACATTTGCATCAGTTACTAATATAGCAAACAGCCTGATTTGTTCAGTTTCACTTGATTTATTTTAATATGAATAAAACTCTTGCAGCCACTTTGGGGAAATTTGACAGCTATTCTTTTATCATAGAAGTTACTCCTCAAGAAGATGGATGAGTTTGAGTCATTAGATATATTTGCTGAGGTTCACATTATTTCTGCTCATGTTATGAAAAACATACCTGATAAGAATGTTGCAACTGAATGTTTTCATCTAACTTTCTGTGGTTCATAAAAGACTTGTATCTTATATTTAGGCTGTAACTAAGTTTGATCTACTTTATATGGTATAGCTGAAAGAGGGTAAATTACAAGTGAAGTAAATATTTGAGTAATTAGAATAAAGCTACAGAGATCAGGCAGTACTTTAGTGCTGTGATATTTCTGCTCTGAGAATTTGGCTATGAATGATAACTAGAGGTTAAGTTTTGACTTTAAAAATTCTTATGAATGTGTGGCTCCACAAATTTCTAGCATGTGATAGTACAGTAAGTCACTAATGCTTTGTGAATAAGTGTGATGAATTTATTGGCTTCACTAACTTGATCACCTATTATTTGCTTTTGGAGAATTGTTTCTTCCAAATGCCAATATTTAGGCATCAGAGAAAATATGGAAACTCTGTGGTTGTTCCTCTTCAGAGTGGTGCTCAACCAGTGCTGTTGGCTTGCTGCCATTCATTCCTTCCCTACTGTGTGGGTGTCCAACTGGCAGTTCCTAAGTACAAGTCACAGTGAGCCTTGGGGAAGCAATGGCATAGGAAAAGGAATAGCCAAAGGGATAACCAAAGACATAACTCAAGAGCAATGCACAGGACTAAATGAACGCACCAAGAGGAAAATAGAATTAATTCCTACATCTTGAATCTCAATAGCATGTTAATTCATTAGACAAGATATAAACAAATAAGTAATTCAAATAGAATCTGTCAATTAATGGGGAAAAAAATTCCAGCATTATTACTACGGCTGAGCAGGCCAGACAGGATTGCTGAAATCCACTGTGCAGATCTCTTGAAGTGCTGTGATATCTATAATTTTTATAATTTTTAATATTTTGACAACTTCCTCCACATAAGATTAACCCTAACATTATTTGTCATTATAATATTGTACAGTTGTTTCATCAACTGCTTAAAAATAAGGATGATCTATTGTATTTAAGTAAATATCTTAATTATGTCTAGGAATCACCTGTTGAACTTCTCGTTGTTCTGAAATGCTTTTTGTCATACAGATCACAACTTTATGGCTGGATCTGGCTTTTATTCCACTTTCCTAGGGAAAATCTCTAACATATCACACATTGTCCCTCTCAATTCCTTATACATGGTGGATACATAAATCTCAAAGTTGCAGAAGCACTGCTTTTCTCCCTCACCACTAGGTTTACAGCTGTGCCACAGAGGTCCACACTTTAGTGTCCCACAGTCTTGATGCTTGCAATGACTTGCACTTGGAAATGAGCCCACAGTCACTGGAGGGTGTGCTGTGCTCTGATTTCTCATGCTGTTTAAAGCCAAATCTGGATTTCCGAGGCCTATGTAGTTTGTCTTGAAGTGTTGAAGGGTGGCTGATATCACAATACTCAGTCTCCTGCATTTGGATAGAAGCTTTCTCCTGGTTATTGGTGAGCAGGCAGGCTTTATTCTTTCATGAGAGAATATTCCCATAAAACAGCTTCTGAATCCCTCTTGCACAGGAGAGACAAACTAAGTGAGCAGTTTGATGATAACTTGACTGGTTGTGAGATGGAATTGACATCTTGGGATTTGCAATGAGGTACAACCTGGCTATGGCTGCAGGTTCTCATGCACTTGGACAGGACTCAAAAGCAAGTGAATCCAAATCTCCTCACTGTATTGCTTCCCATTCAGATACCGGGAAATGCGTCCTTCCTATTAGACCTGTCTGCTGTGCTTTTATCAGAGATAGATTTTTCTGGCTAAATGTGCAATAAATTTCAAAAACAACTGGCACCTTAGAAACACAGGTAATAAAAAAATAATTTTATAAATAAGCAAGTATGTCTTTGTTGCAACTTTAGAAGAGCTCTGGGACCACATTAGCCTGCATAAAGTACGAAAGAGCAAACAATAAAGGTAAAAAGCAAGATGATGTATGTAGGTGGCTAAATGGAATTCAATGTGTAACTATGTGACAGGCAGGTATGGTTATGAATCACAAACCATGCTGCCATTTTTAAAGTGAGTGCTGTGGTGAAACAGACCACGCTATCATTTTAAATGACATAAATGGGTCTTAACCTTGTTTCTTCCTATCAATTTTGATTGACTATTAACTTTCTTAAAAAAGTATGTAATTGCTAGGAATGCATTTTGCTCTGTTTTTCAAAACGTGCTGCTGTTGAAATGTACAATGAGTCATCTAATTGAACAGGGATATGTGTCATTATATAAGGAGAAAAACAGATTAAAAGTACCACCCAAGTGCTAACGTGTATTCTGATTTCGATTACAGTAAATAGACTTGGAAATATTTTAGTTTATTAAGAAAAAAATTAAATGTGTTGAAAATTGGTTAAGGCTGGACATTTATGGGACATTAATTTAAAAATAAATGGACAAAAAACAGGAAAAAATTCTTGCATCTACTGATCAACTGAAAATTTCAATGTCTTCTGGTATTCATGAGAAAGAAGAAAATTCTCCTCTTTTCTCAGCCACTGAGGAATCTGGTATTTTCATAATACCAATTAAGAAGATGATGCTTGGAGAGCAAGTGTTGTTTACAGTACAAGATACAGACACTAGAGTGGAGGATGGTTTATAAAATGTGAACTGTAGCCTCAAGGTAAAGATGGATGCTGTGTAATTGCTTATGTTATGTGATTGGGTCACATAACATAATCATGCTTTAGCAGGATTAATGCTAAAGGCAGTGGCAAACAACAGCCCATTATGTTTTGGTAAATCCTTGACTGAAAATTATGTCAGAGCTATTAAAAATAATGAGCTGCTCATATCTCACACAGCACTTTGGGTAGATGTAAAACCCCTTATGCAGCATTTCCCAGGGTTGTTGGAGGGGCAAGAAAACCTTTCCCCACATGAGGATGGTGAGCACGCTGGTGTGGATGTTTGAAGGGCTTAACCCTTCCTGCCACCACTTCTCCTAGCATGGCCTTACAGCTGCATTACGAGCTGTTAGGAAGGCCACCACCACAACCAAGGTTATCAATTTCCTTCCATGAAGCTGTCCCAGCAGAAAGCTCAGCCTGGCATTACTTAAGCCCGAACTTTCCATGTTGGACTGCAGTGCTGTGGCATTGCCCAGCACACTGCATGCTTAATGCAGGTGGAAAGCATCCAGAGGTTTAGGACTGACTGTGTGGCTCAGCTTGGAGTTAGGTCTGTATATGGTGGGCTGAAACCACTGCTCATGGTGACCTTCCTAGTCAGACCTCGCTCGGGATGACTCCTTACTCTCCAGCAGCAACCCCTCAAAATAAAAAACCAGTGTAAAACCTTCAGGTTTCAGCCTACAATTAATTATCCCAGCTTCCCACTTCTCAAAGCATTAGTGGCTTTTGTGGGGTTTTAAGGCTGCTTTACACACTGTGGCACTCAAACCCCCAAAATCTTTTCAGGACCCAGTTGGAACTCAACCAAATAAGTGGTAGCACACTGCTCTGACAGCAGGTTGGGGTCTGCATGTCAGATGGAGTTAGGATTCAGGGGACATATGAGGGTGGCAGGAAAACAGATGTTGGCAGAAAAGGAAATGTCTTCATCTGTCACCTGCCATCCCTCTTCCCTGGCTGATCTCTAGGCTCTGGAGGAGATCTCTCCTCAGTCTCCTAGCCCCATTGGGTACTCCACAGGTGTTTGGTGCTTCCTTCCCATAGTGGTATGGATTGATTCCCCCCAGACTCAGGAAGCATCTGTTCTGTGAAAAGCCAGAGGAAACAAAAGCAAATGGTAGACAGAGTTGGTGTGTGGGTCTAGTTTTTTGTCTCTTATGCTTGCTTCTCAAGAATTTGTTTTATTTCTGATGAAGGAACCAGTCCTGCTGCTCCTTCAACTGCTCTGTTCTCCACAGGAATAAATCTCCCTGAACACTTCCACTTGCCAAGCTTCAGGTAGACATGAACCTTGTGTAATACAGCTTGGCTGCTGTAGACCACTCTATTATTAATAACTCTTCCGTTTCTCCAGGACTTAAGGTCCCTCGTACTTCTTAGTAAGTTATATTTACATGGCACTTGTATGACTCAGCAAGTTTGTAAAAGACCACAGCTGTGAAAACAGAGTCTGTTGGGATTAACAGATTAAATTCAATCAAGCTCCTCACTCTTCTTTTAAATCAGACCATACTTGTTGACACAGATTACTGTTCATGGGCCATGAAGCAAAGCTTATGTTAGAGTGTTTTACATTTAATAAAGAGGTAAGGAGAACATACAGGCATTCCTGAGCATAATAACACCCAGCTTGATTTACGCTTACATTCAGAAAAGACATGAGCTGAAAGCCATATTGAAAAATGGATGTAGGAATCAGTGGAGGGTGGGGTTTGGTGTGTGCAGGTCAGTGTGTATCAGTGTGAAGGCATTTGCACACAAATACTTGCAGGCAACACAGATGTACAGGCTTTCTACAGCTCTGTAGGGTTTGCCTTTAATTTTATCTGGGCTTAATGTATAAATATCAGGATCTAACTTTTATATTAATGATAAACAGTTGCTTGTTTTAGAATGAGCCTAGGTGGATGAGTTAATTAAAAATATTAATAGTTTGCTGGCTGCTAATTAGGAAATTAATCAGTCATACAGTAAAGTGTCACTTCTGCATGTGAAGGAGCTGACTTCATATTGTCTTGGAGGAGACTGGCTTTGTGCCAGCACCAGTAAGTATATTCATACAAAAAAATAAATGCTGATTATTGCTGAGTACTTTTCCCTTGAATGATTCAATGATCAAAACTAAAAAGTAAATGCATTGATGTAAGGTGTTGGTTCAATCTGCTTTGTTCTCTGGTGTAATAAGTTGCATGAAGCCGCTGCTCTTTGGACAGTAAACACTAAAATGGAAAGTAACTTCCCCGCCTTCGTGATCCAAACAGCAAGTTGCATTTAACAACATCAACACCCTTAGAGCCTCCTCCTAGAATTCTTTGCTGTTCTCTAGCTCTCAAAAACCATGGTACTTACAGCATAATGAGAAAAGCAACCACTACACTTGTGAGTAACTTAAAATGTGTGTCTGAAGGTGTTCAAAGTCAGGAACAGACTGTCTCAATAGCAGTACCATTTTAGGCAGCCCCAAATTAATTCCCCAGCTAAAAACCAACACATGTGCAAGAAAACATTTCAGAGGAGTTGCTGTGCCTGACACAGTACTTGTGATTGCCTCTGTGTGAAATGCTGCAACTTCGTCACTGCAGAATGCAAACCCAGCTTAACTACTGGGACAGGAGGAGGAATATCATATCTACTTAGAACTGTGGGGGATAGGGTATAGGCAGGCAGAATGTAATCCTTTGGTACAGGATTAGAGATAAAAGTGATAATTCATTCTCCATCTTCATGGAGAATCTCTAGGGGTAGTGATGTGGCCACCATTTCCCATACTGCCTCCCAGGTGAAAGTCTGTGCTACAGAGTTATGTGGTGGGTGCAGAGCCAGGACTGGAAGGGAGACAAATACACAGTTTGCCACAGCTCTTGATTGTTAAAAAATGCTTAAAAATACAAACATAGTTCTGGCTTTGTATGGTGCATGCTAAGTGAGACTATTGATCCGTACAGTTCAAGATCCGTATTGATCAAGACAGATCTCTCTTTGACTACAGATCTGTTTAAAAGTCATGTTTAACAAATATGGAGGGTCTACAGAAAAGTACAATTGCCACAATGATTCCAGCCATTATTAGAACACTTCTTCTTAAATAAAATGTAAGAACACTCTGTGAACAAGTGTCAAAAAACTATCCTACTAGATATTCAAAGAAATATCCCAGTGATGCTGCAGGGACTGAAAACCTTTGGCAGTCAGGGAATAAAATGTAAATCTTACCAGCATTTTGATACCTGGCATTAGTGTATGCCTGTTCTTTGAAGATGCAAGCATGTACTGTGAAAGCACCAGCCAATGCCACCTGCCTTTCTCTTCTGTTCTTGGCATACACCCTTGAGCAGTGCTGAAGGATTATCAAGAATTTTTAGTCACTAGGATGATAACAGAAAATGTTACATCATGACATCTCAATTGAAGGAGGAGCAGAGGATGTATCCTGTAATTTTAACAAAAGAAAATAGGTACTCTTAAGCAAAATAAAATTAAACACTCAAGGAATTTTGTTTCATGTGGTGTCATCTGTAAGGTAATCACTGTGGACAAAAACATATCCACACAAATTACCGCAGCTAAAAGGAAATTTTCTATGTTGTTACCCAATGCTGGCACCAGTTCATTTATTGGAGTTGTCCTATCTTTGATCCTCTAGTAAAAGAGAAAGAGAATGTGTATTAAACCTAGAAGAAGATCAGGTTTCCAGCTATCACAAGCCAAAAGTAACAGTAGTGGATCTGTGAAGAGGAACAGATAGTCACACTAGCCCAACACATTCCCGCCATTTGAGGCACACTGCTTCTCACAGTGGCAGGAAGAGAGCAGCTTGCTGCAAAGTGGTTATATAAGATGAGCAGTTTTGTGTTCCTAGAGTGATAAAAGTTCAGGTCAGCATACCCATCAGTGTAGTGGTAGCAGGTGTTTGCTGTGCTCACCAAGCAAAGTAGCAAAATTAGATGTCAGAGTCTCTGGGTATCAATCTTAAACCTTTTGTGCCATCTTTGCCAAGCAGGCACTGCCTGAATTGATTTAGTAACATGGTGATAAGAGGCAGTGTGTTTGAAAGCTGGTGATGGAAGACCTAAATGAGGAAACATAAAGTAATATCAGTCTCAAGGATGAGAGGATTATGAGAGTGTGTGTTGTAATTTGTTCTTTTTTGCATTCTCAGTTATGACAGAGTCCTGTGAGGTTGTAGAACAGAGCTCACATAGGTGTCGTCCATGAATAGACTTCCTCCTCCTTGTGGACAGAATGGTGTCTTCATGAGTATGTCTGATTTTTTACTGATATGCAAATTTTGAATGGGCAAAATTGATACTAAGGAGCTTCTAACATCCTTGCCAAAGTAGAGAGAAAAGCTGTATTGGCCTCATTAATTTCATCAGGCACACTTGGCACCTTATGCAGGTAAAGTCTTGAAATACTTCTCTAGTCAATCCTCATGTGAATTCCAGGTAAAGATGCAGCTGACAGATTTTGACTCTACAGCATTTCTTATACTTGTGAGCTCTCTGCCTAGAACTGTGTACTCTGTGGTGAAGCCTCAGAAGTGGGATGTGGAGAACATAATGTCTTTCTGTTGATAGTATTTTGCAATCACTTTAGGGTTACAGTATCTTAACAAATATTTATTTAACCGTGTATCTCTCCAATTCTGTCCCCCAAATGGGAGAACCCCAAGTCAAATCACTGCCCAAAGCCAACGTAGAACAAGCCAGGCAGAGTTGTGGAGTCTGTAGTGAGACTCCAGGAGTGCCATGGGGAAAATACATGTCATGGTTTCATCCGTTGCTGCTCCAAACTAGTCCCTCATACTGGCAGGAGTCAGGACTCTATTATTCAGGCAAAATAATAATTTGACAGAGTTCAATTTAACAGTGTAACAGTGGTTTACCAACATTTAATAAGTTTGACAACAAAGTTTTTATTAATTACTGCATGGAAGATGCATAAACCAAATCTGAGATAGAATTGAGTTAAAATGATTCACACAGAAACTGGAAAGGTAAAGGTTAAGGAAGATTCATGCACTGAGCCACAAGGATCAGTGTGGACCCCCTTACTTTCTCAACCCTTGATGGACCTAGGTGCAGCTTGGACCAATCTCAGTTTCAGGCTTGGACAACAGTTTATGTCTAATGGAATTACCTATACAAAGTTTATAATATTGAGTAGCTACATGGATTAGTAATTTTTTCCTAGTATTACTTGAGTATGATATCAGTCACTTAGTAAGGATCCGTCATGAGTAAGGAATCTCTGTGCCTTGGGCAAGGTAGGATCTCTCCTCTCAGGTAAGGGTCTCAGACCTTCAGAGGTGTCCCTGCTCAAGGGGAGTCCCTGGCAAGCAGTTCATCTGCAATATAGGGGAGAGCTCAAACTGGGCCCATCCCAATGGTGGTATTTCTAGAATGAAGTAGCTGGTGGCTATTCAATAATACAGACAAGGTTGATGTCTTAATTTTATCTCTGGTATCTTTTTCTGTATTTTGGTTATCTTGCATTTTTTTGGCTTTGAAACCACCTTCAGGAATATTTTTCCAAGGCAGTTTCACTGCCCAGCTTACAGATTCACCACAGGGCATAAGGCCAGTTTCTCCTTCACTAGGTCAACTGAAGGACAGTGAGGGGTCAAGTGTTTCCATCACAGGTGGGAAATCCTTACAGGTACACTGTTGGCTGGGATCGAGACACAGACAGCCTTGCTGGCAGAGGAGGTCTGGGTGTGATGAAGGGAAGGAAACATTTGAGTTGTTGAAAGTGCTGTACACCTTGCACCAGTGTTCATGTACAATGGTCCATTCTCATCATCTGGCAGAAACACAGAAGAACTCTACGTATTGCGGTAGTACCACAATGTCTCTTTTCTCCCCTGGTGGATCAGACCTGTGTAGAGCTGCCAGCTCCACTATTCATCATAGTGCATTTAACATGGACAGTGACAGGGACATCAAATGGCACTTGCAAATAACTCTGAATGAAACTGGAGTCATCTGCTGGCACGGTTTAACCCCAACTGGCTATGAGGCCTCACAGGCATGGACATTTCCTGGCCGCAGAGCACCAGGGGTGAGGCCCGGCTGGAGCCCAGCACGTTTGCAGCTGCAGAACACACAGGACTTCATTAGCTGCCTGGGCAAAACCTGAGACAACAGGGACCCTTCAGACCTCTATGCAGGGTTGAGTTCTCTTCCAGCTGTGGCTGGCATACGATGCATATAACTCTCATGTCTATATGCTCTGCATATAACTTTCCAATTAATATGATTTTGTCCAACTAATTGTGATGTGCAACCAGCTGAACTTTTGGGGGTAACAAGATCAATCCCACACAGTTGTCAGCTCTTGCAAACACCCCTAATCTTTTGAAAAGGAGCAAGGCTATGGCCTTCTTGTGCAACTAACAAACATGCCTAACATACTTCATTCACTCAGATCAACACATACACAACAACTCTGCTCCTGACTTGCATCCTTGTGTCTCCTTCATCCTGCCTGAACTCTAATTTCAATCACTTCACAAATTTTAATTAGGTCCTGTTTTCAAAGAGACAAAAGTTCCTGAGTTTTCTTTACTGTCATGTAAAGAAAACAATACAATGCTTTGCTTCTGTATTCTCTTTAAACTATGGTCAGGTATAGGTTATCAAGATCAGTCTTTCAGTTGTGGTAGGGCAGCCAAGGGAGAGTTTCCTCTGCACATTTGGGATGCGCTTTCTACAGAGGGTAGGTGCAGAGTTAAGCATTAATTCTAGTCAGGAAATATTTGTCTTCAAACACTCATGTAAACAACTTTTCTTTGGCAGAGAGTTGTACATTTCACATCAGCAGTATTCTCAAATACTTCACAAGAAATGTGGTTTGTGTTCTTCATTCTCTCATTCTGTCTTAGTTTATAAAGTCTTATGAAAATTGTAACTCCTATCATGCATAATCTTTCTCCTCCCTTTTCTCTGCTTCGTACCAAAAGGGCACTCAGGTCACATGGGAGCATTTGGTTTGTATGATGAAGCTCATTTTTTCAGTTGCACTTTTTCTAGTGAAATTACCAGCCCTGTCTTGAGCTTAAATGTGTTTTCAACCAACTTTAAATGGTATGTTGAACTTTTGATTTCCCTGTATACAAATAATTTTTTCCTAAAACCACATGCTAGCTAGACAAAGACAACTTGATTTTAATATGTTTCCAATGACTTTTGCATGTGTTCATAGGAGATTATGCTGAATAAGCAATTTCTGCTTACGCAAGGTGTCCTACCATGCAGGAACCCAAGCTAATTTCCTTGTCATTCTTTTCACAATAAAAAAATCACAGCAAAAGACAAGAACATCTCCCACATGTTAAAAATAAAAAAAGGGAAAAAAAATAGAAAAAAGAAGCTCAATATGTTGTAGAACTAAGAGAGATAGACAGGATCTTCTCAGACATGCAGCATCTTCAAGATCCCCAGGCCCCAGGTGCAACGGAGATGCAGGCAGGGTCTGTCCTCAGCAGAAAAGCATGGGCAGCCTCTGGGGAAACCAAGAGTTGGAAACTGGTGACTTCTGCTCTGTGTGAAGGCTTGTAACTGTGACGTAAGTCCATAAAACCTTAGAATTGTGAAAGGATAGAATGATTTGAGTTGAAAGGGACCACACAGAACATTTAGTTCCAAGCCCCTGTCATAGGCAGGGACATCTTCCACTAGATCAGGTTGTTCTGAGCCACCTAACATGGCCTCAAACACTCGCAGGGATGGAGCATCCACAGATTGTCTGGGCAACCCGCTCAGTGACCTCAAGGCTAAGGAAACTGGTCACCCTTTCAAATGAATTATCTGGACCAACTGACCTTGAACTACACAAGACAACCATGAGGAAGCAGGGAGTGACAGTAGTAGGTGAATCCCTGCTGCAGGGGGCAGAGGCATCACCTGCCAACTTGACCTACCTGTTGTCTGCAGAAGTCTGCTGTTTGCTGGTGCGGTAGTTTTTAGTGACCAGGCTTTTTCTTGTTAGCGGGGGGGCCTATGGGGAGGCTTCTTTGAGAAACTGCTGGAAGTTTCTCCATTTCCAGCAGAGCCAATGTCAGTCAGCTCCAGGCTGGCCCCGTCGCTGGCCAAGGCCAGGCCAATGAGAAGTTATGGAAACGCCTCTGTGATAACAGATTTACAAAGGAGAAAAAAGTTCTGGCAGACAAACATGGGCGCTTAGAGAAGAGCAGAGTGAGAAGTTGTGATTAACACCAAGGTCAGCAGAAGAGGGGGAGAGGAGATGCCTTAAGCACTGGAATGGGGCCCCTGCAGTCCGTAGTGCAGACCATGGTGAAGTGGATTGTTTCCCCTGCAGCCCATGGGGGACCATAGGGAGCAGATTCACCTACAGCCCATGGAGGANTGTGTGTGTGAGTCCTTGGCGTTTAGCCAGGCTCAAACCATTACAGCTGGGAACCTGGGTGTGGGATGTTCTGGGGGGACTGACACTCTGATTAGTACCTCCTGATGTTCTTACATGTGGGCACCAGTGATAATGCTGGGCAACCTGGAGGGTAGCAAAGGTGATAACAGAGCTCTGGAGGTGAAAGTCGTGGGCCCCAGATGGTGTTCTCAGTCCTGTTAGAGTCCTTCTGTAAGGAGGAGGAGGGCAATGGTACTGCCTGTCAACATCTGTTTGAGCAGCAGAGTATGGTTTTGCATCATGCAACTCATTTGAAGCTCAGCATCTGCTTGGGAAAGATGGGATCCACTCCACTATCTTTGCCAGAAGAATGGCTGCCTTAGCAAGGAGAAAATATGAAAGAAAGTACAACCAAAATCTTTGGTCAAAGCCATAAATATCTCTTTAAACTGACAAACATTACTTCTGAGAAAGAAGAGAAATATTTTTTGCAGGACAGAGAGCTGAATGCTAAACTAAACACTATGAAAAACAAAGTCTACTGTTATTAAATCTGGTGGAAGCTCCCCAGACAGCACTGGAATGTATATGCTGTCATGTGACATGAGATGTGATGACATGATTTAACCTAGTGTTTCAAAGACTAGAGTCTGAGGACTAGAGAAAATGCCCCTGACTCTCATTCAGAAGTTTGTGCATGCAGCTCCTGACACTGCCTGGGTGGGTATCCATGGGATGGGGGTACCCCTTCCTGGGGCAGACACTTCTCTTCAGGTATAGATGAGCAACAGGTGCCAAACCATAGTTTGTCTCTCTGTCCTTCTGCATTGCACGGGTCCTGCACTGAGGGCTTCCAACTTGTCAAAAAACAACAGGAGAAGGTAAATTAATGTGCCCCCCACAGGGTACTCTTGCAGGGTGGCACCCACATCTGACAGCCTCAGTCCTTGTTCTAAGGCACCTTGGCAAAGCAAGGAATAAAGCCTCTGCTTGTGTGACAGCTCCAAACAGCCACTTTTGATGACAGGCACAGGCAGCCAGGCCACCCAAGGACTTGCTGGCATCCCCGTCCTGTCCAGCATGCTGTAGCAGCTTCTTTGTGCATGCTGAGTGAGCCAGTGCACCCGAGGAGCCAGCTGTGTCAGCCGGCACCCTTCTCCCAGTGCAACAGGTTTCCAACCCAACACCATCACCCTCTGCAGCCAAACTGGTTGAGTTCTTAATAATGAAGGTGACAGCTTGTGTGAGCACGGCCCTTTTGTGTGGGTCAGTGCCCAACTATGGTACTTGCAAATTAGTGTCTTGAAGAAAACACCAAATGACATGCTCAGTGCTCTCCAGCCAGTGTAGGGTCCTCACTTGGCATCTCAATTCCTTACAGGATTTCTGCTTCTTTCTGGTCCTCTAACATAGGTACATTTGTGCCTTCATATAAGAGAGATAAAACGAAAAAAAACCCAACCCAAACACAAAATGAGTTTACATGACAAGTTATTGTTTGGTAAAATTGTGATCTAGAGATAAAAAAGAAAAGATAATGACAAAACTGATATCTAGTATTTTACATAATATTAATAACATAGCATAACCCAAGTAATCCTATTATTACTCTCAAGTGTGACTAGTTAGATTTATAAAAATAGCTTTTCTCATCTCTAGAATATATTTATCTTTCAAAAATATCCCTTTGATTTAGGATTTTTTATTCTGAGTGCCAAATAGGTGACGCAGATTTTGACAGCTAAGAGGATTGCTTGTCAGTGAAGACTGGATAATTTTTGCAGAGCAGTGGGTATGACAGAGAAGGTTATTTTGCAGCTTGAGCCCCCAGTCTATGTTTGTGCAGTGCATTGGGTATTGAACATTCCTGGTTGAAGTTTGTTACTGCTGTCAGAATGCAAATACGAAATTATTGATCTCAGGGTCTCTGTTGAACAAGGGCACAGTACAAGCAGGCAGCAACACCAACACCAAAAGCAACAGGCTTGGGCGTTCATCACAAACAATTGGAGCTCTCTCTTATCATGCCTCTGTTTGAGTCTCCCAGGACAGGCTCAAGAACCCCTGCTTCATTTTGCTTCCCGTGGGAGGTATGAAATGAAAGGGTTATTTTAGGAGAAGAGAAAGGCTTGGCAGGTGTGAACTGAAACAAGTCCATTGGTTTGAACAGAACTGCACCAATTTGTACCATAGATGAATTCTCTCATTGTCTCATCCAATTTAGCCCTTCCAGGCTGATGTTGCTAGCAGTGTTGTTGAAATATCTGATAGCAGACAGAAAAAAGTACATGCTTTAAAACATGTGTGTATATTTCTAGAAAGTGATGGGGCAGGGCAAGAGGTGGGGGTGCAGAAAAGAAAGAAGACCTAACAAAAACTCCCAAGCTTCAAACTCCCTTGCCTTATTTGCTCACTTTTACTGACAATGTTTTTCTGATGCCTTTCTTTTAAAAGTGGCAGTAAATTTGTTATGGTGTCACCACAGCAGGTAATTGGTATGTCATATGCACTTAGTAAAGTGGTGGGTGACAAAATTACACTACTATGAATAACTGTGAATTGGAGCAGAGCACACTGCTGGAGAGCTGCAGTGGATCTGAAAACACCCTACGACTTCCTCTCCCCTCCAGTCTTCTTCTAGTCCTCATGTTGTTTTGGGGATGTTTCAGGATTCTCCCAACCCCTCATCAAAGCTTTGCCTAAAAAGCCACTTTCACATCATACCCTTCACATAAAAACCCTCCTAAGCCATGTGCTAACAAGGGCAATTATTTTCTTGGTGCATAATAGTAATTATTAACCTTTAAATCCAGCCAGCACTTTGGCATCAATTTTTGTTCCTTTCTACAGGAGGTATGAATTCTTTCCCACTGCATCTGCTAGTTTTATTCAGAAAAGTTATCACATGCTGTGACAGAGTGACAAATCAATAAAGGCTTTTTTTCTACCCCTCCCTTCTTGTTTTTCAGTGCAGGTTAAACTTATCTTTTGCCAAAGGCACAACACATTTTTGGCTGACTCAGGCATAACCGACTGCCACAGCTGTCAGAAAGTTTTTAATTGCTTAGATTTTAAAGTTCTGTCAAAAGCATTCAGTGTAATTAAAGTTACTGCAAACAGCAGCCTGTTTTGTACATTTCATGCAATATCACTTCTTATCTCCCTCTCCTTTTAGTGTACAAAAATTGTTTTATTGAATGGGAGGTGATCAAGATTGTGTCCCTGAGTTGCAGCCTCTTTGCAGCTTTTGGACATTTGAAGGACATGTTGCAGGATCAGGAGCTAGCCATTTAATTGTTATGCTTTGTTAATTTTTTTCACAGCCACATGCAAGATAATGGAACTTATTTTCACTTGGTATATTGAAAAAAATAAAGGACCACCCATGACTTGCCAGTTCTGACCTTTCCACATCTGCTGCATTAAAGAAATGGATTTTGGCTTTATGCAGTGCTTTTCTTCTGCTCTTTTTATGAAATGTTAGTGAGTAAGTTCAGTGCAATGGCTCTCAAGTTGAAAAGGATGCATACACTGTGTACTTGGTATTGTTTACACTCAGTAGGTTGATGCAAGCTGTTTCACTGAGTAAGGGAAAGTTGGCTTAAGAGCAGCATCCTCTTGTAACAGAATCAAGAATTGTTGGCCTTCATGGTGCTTCCCACTGTGGGCTTCTTTCCCTGGTGCCACAGAGTTCACATAGTCAGGACAGAGCCTAAGTGAGACCCCCAGCTGCACTCTCATATGGGAGTCTGCTGTCCAGAGGAAAAGAAAAAGTGAGTATTTTCTGTTTTCTACCCAAAATCTTGCTACAATGAAGGAGCTGCACTGCCTTCTTTATAGAGCCTAGGCAAGGCTGGACTACTGTCTAGGCTTGGACCTGGAGATGAAGTCAGTGCATTCTCCACCCCACAGAGGGTCTCTGATATTGGTCCCAGGTGCATTGCCCTGAAGCTCTGCTCTACTCTGTGGGCTGTCAGTGAGCCAGCACCCAGTGCTACCCAGCTGGCATGCCTATCTGGGACAAAATAGGCATGTGTAAGCATCAGCTTGTTACTTTTTGTTTCCATCATACTGATGAAGCATCCTCCTCCTGCCTGCCGTGTCAAGAGCTTCCCATCCTGTAAATCCTCTGTTGCTGAAGCTGTCCAAACAAGTTTTCTTGTTAACTGAAAATAGCCACTCCTGTATTCATGATGCCAGAGGTTACCACAGCTTTGGAAGCTCCTCTTGATTAGCTAGCTCTCATCTGCACCAAACCCTACCTTCAGCTGAGTATCTCTGTAAACTCCCATTCTGTGACACTCCTGATCACAACCATCACTGCCTTAAAATTTTTAGCACTGTGTGCTGTCAAGCAGAAAGAGGACACACACATTTCTCTTTGGTCCATGAACTTTTCTGGCAGATTCAGTAATTCCAGTTTACAATGCCAGTAAAGCCAGTAAAGCCAGCATTTTTCTCTCTGGACAGCTGCAGTACGTCATATCAGTGCCCTCTCTGATGCCGCATTCTGCAGTGGAGGGGTACCTACTAAATACTACGGAGTGGTTCAAAAGCCTAAAAAAGCATGGATTTCAGTGAAATCCTATAGGGCTTTCCTAAACATATAATTTCTGGTGTGCTTGACATGTCTCAGTATGGCCAGCAAACTTGAGGCTAGAATGGAATGTGTGGTAGCTTTATTTTTTGTGGCCTTCATTCACTACTGCTTTAAATACATTGACAGCATATAAGGATGATGTTCATAAGCAAGGTTCAGCTCTCTGAGTCTAAGAACACATTTGCTTCACTACAAATCCTAATTGGATGTTCTGTAATGAAGCCTTGATGGAAAAGGTCAGCAAATACAGCAAGTACAGCTCAGAAAATTCACACATCATAATCCCAGCACTTCAACTTTCTTCTTCCTCATGCTGTGCACTGTTCGTCTCCAGACAGAGCATGTTTAGCTCTTCGCCTCCTGTTCTCTTCCTTCTGTTCTCAAATACGAGCAAAACAGTCTCCTTCCTCCTTAATTAAACTTGGCTCATGTGATGCCGAGCATGTCACGTTTTATCAGAGAACTTACAGTTATTGACATTCATTTTCTTAGAAAAAAACCTTTGAACTAAAATCAATGCACTGGTCATGCAAGAGGCTCATGCAAGAGTCAGTAAAGCCCCTTTGGATGAACTGTGAAAGCTCATCTGGATGCTTCAAGTTCTTGAAGAAATCATCAGTGAGGAATGGGAAGAGAGGAAAGAAAAAACCTCTGTAGGGTGTCCTGGTCAATGTCAAGTTGAATGAGTCAGCAGTACCCTGGCAGCCAGGAAGACCAAGCATGTCCTGGGGTGCACCAGGCACAACCAGTCAAAGGAGGTGATTTCTGGCTCTGCTCTGGACTGGCGCAGCCTCACCGTGAATACTGTGTGCAGTTTTGGGCACTGTAATGTAAGAAAGATATAAATCCACTAGAGAGCATCCAAGGGAAGGCAACAAGGATGAAGGGTCTGGAGGTGAAATCATAGAAAGGGCAGCTGAGGCCACTTGGTCTGTTCAGCCTGGAGAAGAAGAGACTGAGGGAGGACCTCATTACAGTTACAACTTCCTCGTGAGGGGAAGTGGAGGGGCAGGCACTGATCTCTGCTCTCAGGTGACTCATGACAGGACCTGAGGGAATGGCCTGAAGCTGTGTCAGGAGATGTTTAGGTTGGATATCAGGAAAAGGTTCTTCACTGAGAGGGTGGCCAGACACTGCAACAGTGGCTCTCCAGGAAAGTGGTCACACCACCAAGGCTGACACAATTCAAGAAGCATTTGGACAATGCTCCATGTTGTAATTCTTGAGCCTGTCCTGTGCAGGGCCAGGACTTGGACGTTGACAATCCCTGTGTGTCTCTTCCAGCTCAGGATATTCTCTGATGCTATGATCATAAAATACAAGATGAGAAATGTTTCTTTTCCATTATGTAGATTGCCCATCATCTCAGTTTGTGAGACCACAGTACAGGTGCTTGGCTTTTTACTTGGAAGGGTGAGGAACTGTAGGAAGAGTGTGAGAGCACAGGAGACAGTGCTCCGCTGCATAGGTGGCCTGTAGGCATGTCAGGTGAGAAGGGCATTTCCTGTATCTTTCAGAATTTGATCCTGGATCTCACCTTATTCATGAAGAAGCAGGGGATTAAATAAAGACAGTGTAGTTGTCTCTCTCTCTTTTTTTTTTTAAGGAGAAAATAAGAGTTTATTTCTACTTGTCAGAGTTGCGGATAAAACTAGAAAATAAAACATAAATGCTGCTCTAAAGATAAAAAAAATTAACCGGCAACTCAAAAGAGACCAAGCTGTATTTTAATCTCCTGGTATTTTTTCTAGGTAATTTTCCTATTCTTCTGGATCTTGCAGTTTTTAAACAGCAGTGCTCTTTTGCATCAGTCACAATGCTATGATATTGTTCACCCCCCTCTTGTGAGCTTTGCTCAGGGGTCTGCTCCTGTGAAGATGCTCATGTCAGAGCAGAAAGTGAGGCAACCCACATGCAGGCTGTCTCTGCTCACACCTCTTTGGGCACCAGGTGAGAAGAGAGGTGGGAAGAAGGATGACACAGAAAGAATCTTGACTCCTTGTTTTCCTTTTCTCTCCTGCTGCCACAGGAAGAGCCTTGAAGCAGTACTGATGCTGTGTCTTTGCACGGGTGCAAAAATTTCTGCCAGCACCCTCAGAGGCATTTCTACTTGATTTTCATCTGGGATCTTATGGTCAGCAGCTGGCAGACAAGTACTTTGGCGGCAGATGGACTGCACTTCACACCTGAATCTCACAACACATCCTGGACTATACCTCCAGATGTGGTAAACTGTAGAAATGGATAAATGAGGGCATAGTTGAGACCACCCTTAATTCATTTGTCCTTTCTTCCAGCTGCAGAAGTTAGAGAAACAGCTGAACGATGAAAAGAAATAGTTGGAAACACCCTTAAAATGAGGGAAATCATCTTCAATAGAGGTGAGGCCTTCTGCTATATCTATTAAAATTTTTCTAGGACACACAAAGCTATCCCCCAAATCATGAAACATTCACTTGGAGAGGACTGCCAGAATGGTCTGGTCTAAAATGGACACTTGTTGGCCATCTCAGGATGAACCTGGTGCTCTTCTCAGAAATGAACAAGCTTTTCTCTGCAACACAGTAAACATTAACAGGAATTTCTCGGTCATGTCATTCCTTGGGTATTATTATTTGAAAAGCAGAGCTTGCCCAGGGAGCAGAATTGGCCCCAGCACAGTCTGTAAAAATGCATCATTTTTTGACTCTAAGTCATACAGTGACTAAGCCAAGCAAATTCCCTAGGGTAACTATTAATCTGCTTTGTTTAATTGCCCATTTTGTTGCAGCTGTTAGGTGTCAGAGTCCACTACAGCTCGTCACTGGTCTGACTACTGACCAAGGAAATCCTGGACACCTGTTTTATTCTTCTGCACATAAGTAGAATCTAAACCAGATCAGCAAAAAATAATTGATTAGACATATTTCCCTTCCAGAATAATGGGATTCAGTCTGAAGTCATTAAAATTGTAAAGGTTTATTCTACCTCCTTGTGAATTCTCACACGTCTGTAGATACTTAGGTTCCCCTCACAGCAGGGAGGTCTAGAAATTAATTGCCTTAGCTTGCAAGCAGAGAGTCAGACTGCTACCTTATCACCAGCTACGGTTTCTCGATAAGGCTGCAGTCTTCCCAGTCTGTATGACTCCTCACAGTCTGAGTGGATGGTGCACTGCCCCAGCACCATTGTTACGGGGTTCTGACAATCTTCCTTCTGAAAGACAGTGCAATTTTTATACCTATATAGAGATTACATTTATATTCATATCCATTTAGCTTTGTCTTCTGCTCTCTTCTTGAGAGGAGAATCTGTTTATAGGTGCATATACAGGTGTACGTATGCATTTAGACTTGCTGGGACTGTCTAGATCCAAGACTGTGAAGCTCTACCGTGTCCACTTTTATCCCAATAGGTGATACAACAAAAAGTCACAATGTATTTGGACAATTTGGACCCTCAGTAGACTGTAATCTCTCCCCTGGATCTGAAAATCTATGGCAAATGTGAACTCTCTAGGGCAACCTGAGGCAGCCCATCAAGCTCATGAGTGTGTACGTGCAGTCCTATATGCCACAGGACAATAATAAAGCACAACACTTTAATACGAAGAGTACACCTCTCTCTTGTACTGATTATTGTTAAGATCTTATATTTGTTCTTGTTTTATTTTTTTCCCTGACTCCAAAAATAAGATATGGAAACTAAGACACAGCTTCTGTCTCCCATCTTGGCCCCTTTCTATTATGCCTAAGGGTTTGTTTGCACCTGGTTATTCATTGAAATAGCAACTCTGGATAATGATACTAGCTTTATATCTACATATCTGTCTAAAAGCAGGCAACAGAACAAAAAGTGTTACATGGCCTTTCCTTGACTATACAAAACAGATCAAAAGGAGACAGTTATCCGTACTACCTGCCTAAAAATTTCTCATCGTTTTCACTCATAAAGTGAGTCCTCTCCTGCAATGGAAAGCTCCAGACAGAATCAGTTTTCCTAGTTCTTCAGTAGGTCTTTTTTCTAGGGAGCAGATAAACATGAATACATGAGGGGACATTCTTCCTTTGTGGTTCTTTTGAGATTGCTGGATAGTATTTGAGTATTTTCCCTCCATCTCATTTTTTGCCTAAGCACCTCATTACTACATCCTTATTACAGGCAGGCATGAACTAGTAAGGTGTGAGAAAATACATCCAGTTTCAAGCTGTCTGCAGTCAGCATCTTGAGAGCTGATCCAGGTTTTTGGAGACAAATAACTGATCTGTGATTCATCTTCATGATTTTAATAGCCAAAAATTACACCCAAATATGAAAAGCCTTTTAAGAACTAGAGTGCTTGAGACTAGAACCTATATTTTGCAGAGTGGGTTCCACTTTGACATTTAAAATATTCTTACACTGGTTTATCTGAGTAAGATAATAAGCCTCTCGGACAAGTAAAATGATAGAGATAATTTCGTTTGACATTTTCCAGGATGAGTTGCTCATGTGTGTTCTCTATTTCCTTGGATACTAGAGTTTTCATGTCACAGTTCAGCCTCACATACATTTTCTATTCCATTACAGCACTTGGAATATTAATGAAAAATCCCCAGCAATTACTAAGACATGAACAAGACTGCAGGAGTAACCTCAAGCAGGAACATCCTAGTTAGGGTCAGATAGAAGTGGACAGGTAAAGCAGAAAGCTCATCATCTGCATAGGCTTCTTGATGGTGCTCTCTTGATTTTCTAAGAAGGCCAGACTTTCATGGGAATATCCTCTTCCCTTCCTATTCTGAAGCTGCAGTTGCTTTTGCTTTTGGCATCCACCTGACTAACAGCTCAAAAGATAATGAATTAGACCATGTGCATATTTTGGACTGACAGCCAGTCCAGTATATTTTTAAAACCAGTTTTCATAAACCTTTGCAAAATTATAAGTATGTGACAATAATCAGAAGCTTCACCCACAATGTAACACCTAGGTGTACAGATTGATTTACTAGTCTTACTAGCCAGTTCACAAACAAATTCGAATTCCTTCCGTACACTTGTGAATATTTGCCTAGCATTTTTAAGTCATACATATTTTCATAGAAATGGACAGAGATTAATTCTAAGGCTGTTGATATTATTAATACCAAAGCTGGTTTAAACAGTCTCATTAAAATTTGACTACATAACTTTTAATGAGAGTTCTTTAGTCTGGATAAAAGGGCAGGGAAGACCTAGAAAAAACTAGTGAGTTCTAATTTTAGGTGGTGGTTTCTTTGTGTTTAGCCAATCTAGGTGAACTTTTCCCATCAATGTGTTAAGTTATTTGGAAAATCCAAACAACTTTTATCATTTACAATGCCTTGCAGCACAGAGCAATACAAGTTAATTGTGTTCTGTGAGGAGCCACTTCCTTGTGCTTGTCTGGAACCTGTCTATGTTTATTTCAGTTGATGTTCCAGAGGTTTTATGTTGGAAGAGCCCATGAAAAGTAGCCAACTCTTTCAAGTCGCTCAACATTTTACATGCCCTTTATTTCTGCCCCTTTCCGGTCTGAAGAATCTTAGATTGTTCAAGTTTTTATCATAGGAAAGCTGTTCTCTAGCTTCACAAATCTTGCCTTTTTTTCTGTAGGGTCTCAATTCTTTGTCTTTTTCTGAGCTATTTCAAACAAAATGCAGTATCCAACATGCAGAAATAGCATAGCTAAACACACAGTGGCATAATGGCATTCACTGTTTAGTGCTTTATTATTTTGTGAACAACTTGCATCTTCCTTCCATTTTCTGAATGTTGCTGAGAAGAGAGTTGACATTTTTCACTGCATGCAGCCCATCTTCTACAAGACCTTTCTTCTTCCTGTTGCAAAAAAGGAGGAGACACAGTTCCTAATTTAAGTGCCTCACTTCAGTCTCTAAATTAATGCAATGAATTACATATTTAAACATTGCGGAGAGAAACTGCAAAGAGAATTTTAGGCAGTATATAGTAATCATTACTATTTATTTTCAAATCTTGGCAAGGCACTGAATAATTTGTGCTGTCCTGTGAACACATTTTTTTCCTTCCTACTAGTTCAGATGCACAAAGCTTTCTCTTCACCTCTGAATTTCCATCTTCCTACAGAGGGAGAGGAATGTGTTTGAGCTACAGAGTGTCAAGGCTCTACAGTGGTCACTGAATAGGGAAAGCAAAATGCTATCACAAATGACACAGGATTTCAATAAGTGCTTAGATTTATCTTATAACCTCCTTCACATCAGTGGTGGTTGGCGCTTGGTGTCAACATTTTTACTAAGAGTACACCACTGACACCTGTATGCACCTTAAGCTACCTGAGGATTTCACTAACACTGGGACATATTCCCTGCAAAACAATCAGGCAGATTTGGAGCCACTTTGCAATGGCAACATCTGCTTAGTGGGGAGAAAAGTAAGCATGAACAAAGTTAGTGTAGTGAAAGGCACTGGTATAACTTCCTACCTCAATTCCCAGATGTGTTCTTATCCAAGATGTAGGAAGGTGGGCTGGGAGGAACCTACCACTTACTAGGACAGGTAATTTGTTTCCAAAAGGCATCAAGGAATATTAATACCACAAGGCTTGTAGAGTAGTAATATTCTAGAAAATGCATTAGAAATCACTTTTTAACTAGGCTTGCAGGTTTTATTTTTATTGGATATACCTCAGAAGAAGTTCTAACGAGGATGATGGTCCTGACTGCAACAGAAGAGGCTTGTAGTTGAATAGGGTTC